>JXSR01S009814.1:23037-44180 GCA_000969725.1 Ophiothrix spiculata
GATATATCTGGATATGGAAGGAACGTTTTAGCCTCTTTTTTTTTTTGATAAATAGCATCAATAAATACGTTTAGAGAACAGCATCATACCCAAGGTTAACAAAACAAAAATTTTTTTTTTTACTTTTCTGAAGTTTTTTGACAACGTTTTTTTCGATATCTGGTAATGACTTTTATATGTTTTCTAACATTATCTACAAATAGAATTTCAAAATTGTGTCCAACAATGGAAACCAAAATGTCAAGGAAAACATCTCAGAAGCCACGTGTTATGTCTCCGTTGTGTTAACTACTACTGTCTCCAGAGACAGAACATGGTAAAACTGCCGCAGCTGACGATATTAATTTGCAAAATAAGTATGCTATATTATTTGTATGGTATATTCTATTTGAAAGGACTGGTCTAGATTTTTCTCACTAATTTTTCATCTACATATTTATATACTTTAATATATAGAACCTGTTTATAGTAATATAACCTAAAAGTAGTTTTCCATGATTTTTTGGAATATTGGAGAAAATTGCAATTCTTTACCTACTTTATAGTCACACCACTATCAGAGAATGATATATTGCAAATTAGTTCTCTCTCAATATGAGCAGTTTGTATGTGAATGTTTGCACTTTTTAGATTTAACTATACTTTTAAGCTTTATCTAGAGCATCCCATAAGTTTTTAATTCTGGGTGGATTCTATGCTAGTCCCTATAATGAAGCACTACTAATCAATCTGATTATATTCTTTTTTTTAAATCGACAATTCGTGAATAATAAAAGAATATATCAAATCGTATAAAATTTTTATTTCCATATAATAAGCAACAAGGTAAAAAAACCAAATAATTAAAACACAAAAACTATACCATATGCATGCAGACATGGAGGACAATACTGGAAGACCAAAAAAGGTCTGTAAATACCAATGCCCTAAATAACACAAAAACATTTAAGTTACGAGACATGAAAACTATATATTTAACGACGAAAATGAACAAACACGAAACTATAACAAAACAGCCTCTTGAATTGTGACCGGAAATGCCTAACAGATTTTGAATTCTTAAGTGATTTATCTAAAGAATTCCAAAGAATGGAGCCGTTATATCTAATGGCATGATCAGAGAAAGACGTTTTGTTTTTATGATATTATAATCGTCTACATGTCTTGGATACCATCGAAACGTTTAGAGAAAAAAATATCAAATGTTGACGGTAAAAACTGTACAATAAAAGTATATTACTATTTTCATAAAATATGTTACAAAAAATGCTCAGGAACACGAGGATTAAGGAGTTATATATTGCATTATAATAAAGTATTTTGTCCTTACTAGTTTGGAAAAACTGTTTTCAGGATCCTCATGACATGTGTCTTATTTTATTTCAATTCACTTTAAATTATTCACATGTAAAATCAATATGAGAAAGTCAGTACAAGTATAATACTTGTTTAATCTCGAAGTAACAAGACAATACAAAGCCCTCTGATAACAGTACATTTTCAAAACGAGTAAAACATTACAACAAATAAGAATGTTTCTTTCGCCAAATTTGCATTTTTTGCACAATTTAATTTTATAGAAATGTAAATGTACTAACGTAATCCAAACGTTGAAATTATTGGTATAGTGACATTTAATTTGAATATTTATCATCCAAATTTTATGAGTTGGAGTTTGGCCCCCTCCTCTTGCCGAATGTGGGTACGACGTTAACAAATCTGCGGTTGTAGAGCATGCGACGCTTGGAAACTTGAAACTTGAAAAAGGAAATTAAGTGTTAATTTTAATTGGAAAGCGTGAGCAATTTTATACATTTCAAGTACCACAGTAAAACTAATTGAAAAATTAGGTTATTATGTAATACACATGTATTCGTATTGAAATGCGTGTGTAATAAGTTTCAGAAATTTCTTTGAAAGCTATCAACCAGCTTTTCTTTAAAGAGGCAATGGACAAGTTAAGCATCATCCCCAAATCTATATCCCAAGCATTGTGAGATTCCTTCATCATCTGAAGTATTAGCGATAAAAAAGGACATTATGCAAAGTTCCATTGTCAAATTCATACCATATAATATCCAAATATTTGGATATCATTCTATTTTTAATTATCGTTGTTGACAACGATAAATATTGCCCCCTATAATAGTTTTTTTTTTAAATGACCATTTGAGGAGATCTAATGCAAACTCCAAATTTGATTTGATTTATCTGGATGTGCAAGGAACGTTTTAGTCTTTTCTTGATATATAGCATCAATAAAATACGTTTATAGAACAGCAAAAATACTCAAGATCAACAAACAAAATAAAATCCAAATTTCTAACTTTTCTGAAGTTTTTTGACAACGTTTTTTTTTTCGATATCTGGTAATTGACTTTTATATGTTCAAATATAATTTCAAAATGTTGACCAATGCCTCTTTAATGGAAACCAAAATGTCAAGGAAAACATCTCAGAAGCCACGTGTTATGTCTCCGTTGTGTTAACTACTACTGTCTCCAGAGACATAACATAGTAACATTGTTGCAGCTGACGATATTTATTTGCAATATAAGTATGCTATATTATTTTTATGGTATCTTCTCTTTAAGTAAGTACTGTACTCAATCTAATTATTTTATTTCTCTTTTAATCAATAATTATAAAGTGATAATAGAATATGTCAAATCATATCAAATCTTTATTTTCATATATTTAGCAATAAAGTCAAACAAAAAAATCCCGAAAACAATATCATATGCATGAAAAAACAGACTCTATCATACGGAGGACTAAAAAGTAAATAGCAATGCCCTAAATACAAACAAAACCATTTAAGTTGCGAGACATGAAAACTATAAACAAATATATTTAACGACGAAAATGAACGAAAACGAAACTATTAGGAATCTGATGACATCATAAACAAAAAATGATGTCAACTATATAGTGAGAGTAGAACTCTCTTAAATTCTGACCGGAAAAGCTTAACAATTTTGAATTCTTCAGTGATTTATCTAAATAATATATTTAGCCGTTATATCTAATGGCATAATCAGAGAAGGACCTTTTATTTTTAATGACATTATAACCGTCTAATCGTGTACATGTCTTGGATACCGTCGGAATACCTTGATCTATTTGATACATATCATGGAGGGTCAAAATATTAGATTTAGACAAAAAGGGGCCGGTGTGACTTCTGTAATGACTGTTGGTTATAACTCGTATCACCCATATTTTGTAACTTAACACTTAAGTGACCAAGGTATTTCCCACCCGTTGGTGCACAAGGGGGGTTCCTAGGGACCCCCCCCCCCCCTTAAAAAAACATCCTTCCGGTATGAATTTTAGGTTGAAAGTCTAGTCAATGATAAAGCATGTAATAAGGACCAAAATACAGAAAAAAAATTGAAAATCGGATAAACCGTTTCAAAATGGCGGCCCAAAAACCATTGTTTGTGTCGCGTCAAAATTGTTCCTGCCAAAGTTTCAAAAACCGTGTTCCCGAAGGAATTTTCGCATGAAATTTTGCTCAAATTTGCACATTGCAAGTACAATTACATTGCAATAATAAAATTAGAAAAAAGTTATTCGCTTTCGATTTTATGGGCAAAACAAATTTGAACAGCGCCCTCGAAAAATCACTTTATATGCTAATTATCACGAAAAAGACTGGGTCGATTTGAATTTTTTTGCCACTGAGGGACCCGCTGCGTTAAGTTTGACAATTACATGGAGCGGCGATGTAAAATTTGTTCGCGTTTTCGCGCTACGTGCGAAAATCTGTGGTAGGGCCCCTAGGAACCCCCCCCCCCCCCTTGGTCACTTAAGTGTTAACCAATTTATCAAAATATGTTTTACAAGTATCTCCCTATAAAAGGCATAATCATAGTACAATATTAATCGGAATATATGTTCTGGTATGAAATGTTTCAATTTGTTAATGACACCAATGTTTCTAGTTAAGGTTTTGGAAACGCAATTTATATGAGAATCATTAATTAGCACTCCATTATATTAGTATGATCTAGTCTTTGTAATACAATATAATCCAGCGTTACTTCTACATCATGTACTTTTAAGTTTTAAACCATTAATGGTGTGCCTAATATCATGTAGGTTGTTTTGGAAGCATAAACCGATAATTTGTTGGCTTTACACCAATTGCTGACTTTTTGTTTATTTGGTTCATTTTTGAATAAATCCATTTGATTAATGATATTATGCTAAGAAAACGTTATAATTGTGTCAAAAAGAATGAAATCTAAAATACTGAAGAAGCAGTAATATCATTGATTTAAAGAATGAATATTAGTGGACCTAGTATTGAACCCTCTGGAAATCCATATGACATATCGTTGAGTGATAAATTACAAGATGTATACGATACATATATGTTTCTATTACTAAGATAGCTTTTAAACTAGTTTTGAACAATTCCTCGAAATCTATACTATTTAAATTAGCTAGTAAAATGTTGCGATCAATAATATTGTATCAAAGGCTTTTGATTAATCGAGAAAATTTTCAATTGTAGATTATTTTCTTTGTGCAGCAGCACTTTTGTTTGGATTTAACTTTTGGATAATCTTAGTGATGTCGGATTGATCAATTTATTTTATAAACTATAGAATATTTTCATAAAATATAGAACAAATTAAAATCTAACTTGCTTTAATAAAGAAAAGAAAATTCAAAAATTCAATTCCGGTAAAAACTGTCTACCTTTGTCCGGATAAGGGGAAAAGGTAGACTTAATAAAAGCAATTTAGATTTTAGATAAATAAATAAAAATAAATACTGGGGATTTATAATAGTGCGCTATGCCTCCAAGATTTGTAATTCCACTCGGCCTCTGCACACTTTACAGGTGTTCGCTGACCACTGCTGCCCATTTCAGGTTCTGCGGCAACCTCTAGGGGCGCTGAACCTTGATCAGCCCACATACGCACCATCGCTGCCCGGATCAGCTCCCCGAGTTTCGTACGGGTTTCCACGAGACAATTAGCGGTTAGTTCCTTGTCCAAGGGAATTTTTGGCACCAGCGGGGTTCGAACTCTGGACCTTTCGCACCGCAATCGAGTGCCTTACCGATTGAGCTAACTTGACTACATTTTATAGTGTTATAATGACATTCTTAAAGTGAAAACACATTTATTCCATCAAAGAACCCTTAACAAATATATCTTCAGTTAGCACATTATGTTGTAATATATCAAGTAAGAGACAGATTAAAAAGACTCTCCTACCTCATACAAAAGAGGCATCAGGCAGACATACTTGAATATTAAATCAAAAAGTAGGTTAACCCTCATCTTCCTAAGCCCCCCCCCCCCCTTTACAGATGATTGCCGATTGTACCAACATAAAATAGAGCGACCTTGAACATTTAAGTAATTGTTTTTACATCCTTTGCGGTCATTCTCTGAACTATAATTTTTCCAATCAGCCCGATGCCTTTGGATGTAACTTTGCAACCAAACTTCCAACAAACAAAAGTAAGGTGTCATTTTAAAGCTTATAAAAATTTTAGCTTTGAGATGCTTTCGGGACCCTTAAGATACCTTTCGATATGGCGGATCACATATAAAGAACCAAATAAAGAACAATATAACTATAAGGAATGCCTCACTAATGCTCAAGCCTTACTGCTTATACGAATACGAAATTATGCTATTAGATCAATATCGTTTTAAACCCATTTCTCTATAACAAAGGTACCATTGGATTTCAGGAAGATGAAATACAAAAGGGCAATCCATTAGGGGAAAATATCGAGACTAAACACAATAGCATTGTCTGTAAATTAAACCTGAGACTGACACAAAAACAAAATTAAAGTCGGATGAAACTATTTAGGCATATACTGCAGCGTTGTTTTTATCTTTTTTCCTCTAAAAATGGAATTGATATATTATTTCACTTCCTAACAGTTTAAGAATTCATATAAAAATGATATATCTCTTATTCGTGTTTTGTTTAAAAAAACCTTATTCTAATTCATCATTTTCGCCACTGATCATGTAGAGCCAGACTTGACAAAAACACCAAATTAAGTATACCTTTTCTAAACAATAATTATGACCGTTGATCCAAAACTAGTCATAAATACAGCCTTATGGAAAATTGAATTTCATTTTTTTAAATATTTGCAAAAAACATGTTGAAATGAATACACCTTAATTAACTTCACTCGCTTTCCAGAAGACACGTTATGGTCCGTTAACAGTGGTCAGGAAGCAAAATATATAACTGAGATTAATGCGTTCAAAGATTAATAAGCACTACGTTTTCTGTTGATTGTAATCAAAATATACATATATATATATATTTCCGATCGTTTTCTTGAACTAAAACTGTTAGGCCTTGGTGTTTTGAAGTAAGTACAAGTATTGTGATTCTGTCAATTAATCAATTTTGGCAAATTACGACATTGTATTTCCACCTGTTGCGCAAAATATCGCATACTGCATTTACGGTTCGTTTGAAATGGGCATTTAAAATTAAATCCTCTTCTAAAAAAATTGGCTATATTCAATTAGGGGTACCTGCATTCAATGCATTAGGGGAAACCGGGGATGGACGTTACAAATTTTACATTTCGGGCAATATAATCCTATTAGAAGAACTCTAAAACTCCAAGTTAGGTCTGTGGTTAGCCAATTATGTTGACTAAAATATGAAGCATACAAATCATGAAAACATCAAACAGCTAATTAACTACCGATTAATTAATGAAGGCATCTTTTTTGTAACAACCTACCCCACATACGGGGTAGGTTGTTACACTATATGGGGTAAATTGTTACAATGTTAATTCAATGGATGTTCGGACAGTCGTTAAAACTGCCCCTTTCTGCCAAGAAACCCGATCAATTCATACTTTTTGGTGTTTAACTAAGTACACATAACTATTTATTAATTTTAGTATCTTTAAATTATATTTGTACCGAAAATTGTAACAAAATCAACTTCATCACAGTAAATGTAATTGGGGTAAGTTGTTACATTGCCACAATATGATGGTGTAACAACCATCCCCATGGGGATTTTTGTACACAAACTTGACTATAAAATAACATAGAGGTAAAATTACATGTTATACCTTTGGGATATAAATAAGTGACATACATGTACTATATTTACGACAAGAACATTATGTACCTACAGTTGAAGAGTTATAGTAAAAATAAAGTTCTGTCAGAAACTTACTTGAGAGTGCAGTTATAATTTAGGGGGAACGGGTTGGCGCTGTATGTGCACTTAGTTTTCAGTCCATGATCGCTTCCGCAGGTTTTTCTCCGGGTGCTCCGGTCTTCCTCCTGCATTCAAAACTGAATTTAAAAAACATCTTGGAGCCCTGTTAAAGATAAACTAAGTACCAAGTACCAAGTTAGGTTTCCTTGGCGAAAGGCTAAACAAGGTGAACAAGGTGAAAACATTTGGGTACCCCTGCTATGTGTAGGCAATATGTGAATGTTAGGGCCAAATCATAGTCGGCCTCCAAACAATATTATTCCTACCAAACATTACATTTGGTCGTGACGTCACCCAATATTTGCCATCGAATTTAAACTATGAATGAGTAACAAACATTTGCCTCAATGTATATGGCAAATTGCTATTGGCAATTCAATAACATGTGCAATCTAGTGCGAAGTTTTATTTGGTCTCAACTCGGTGTTGAAGTTATTTTGTTTGGAGTCACTCGTCATTTTGACGTCAAGACCAAATGTTTGGTTTGAAAAATTTTGTTTGGAGGCCGACTATGATTTGGCCCTTAGTTAGCCTGTCCTATCTTGTTCCATCATTTTAAACACCATGTCAGTGACACGCAAAAAAATGAACCCTTTGAGCTAACATACAAGCGCACACAAGGATGTTTTTTCGTGTTTTATTCTATTTCAAAACATAATGTATCACAGGAAATTTGACGCTTCTTACCAAATTGATTTGCTCAGGCAGTGATGCCTTGGAATATTCATAACCTTGACTTGGACTGTTCCTGTAATCGTATCAATATAAGAACAAAATGAGACTTGATGTTTCGAACATCTTCAAGATATCAAGAACTGTTTATTTTAAGATGCTCATTTATTCAATTTTATGAGGCTATATTTACTATTGATATTCGATCATAGCAATGTAATAGGTCTACCCCTCTAGTTGTGTCGGATATAACACATAGCACAGCTGCTTCTAAAATGTGGTAATTACCTTTTTCTGAAGTATGTATAGGTTGTTATACAGATAAAATGTTCTTATCCGTGGAGCAAAATATTGGTACTTGTGTTAAGGCAAAACGACGTATCTCTGAGATTTGCCATAAAATGACGTGAATGTAATTCTGAAAAGATTCTATTTCATTGATGAGAACGACTTACGTAAGTAAAAAAAGTTGGAAGCCAATATACGCGACAGTCACATCCCAAAACATGTTCATAATTCACAGTAATAGTAGATGAATATTTCAGATTGCATCATTTTTAAGGTGTTCAAATAAGTGCTGAAGTGAAACTTAAAAGTAAATTGTATCAAAATGTTTTTTATTTTTTTATTGGCTTACTGTCTTTAGCCGTATCAAAAGAAGTACAGTGTTTTTCCAGTCTGTAGTTTTCGTTAAGAAAAATAAAAAATACCTCTTATATACTTTTACCTATAACATATACATGTACATGCCTTTACAACTCGATCGCCTTGAAAGGCCACATATCATACTTTAAAGAAATGGATTTTTTTCTTAGGAAGTGTTGAATCATATAATGCATTTTTACCACTGCAGTAGACCTAATTGAAAAAGTCGGTTATTGGGTTTTGCGTAATGAAGTGCCTGGCTGATAAGTACTAGAACATTTAATAACAGATTGAAAAAACTCAAATGTCAAGGAATCTAGATTAAGCCTGCTTCAAGGGAAGCAATTCAAAAATCATACGTCGTGTTAGATTTAGTTTTATATGTTTCTCAAGAGACGGAAAAGTGTTACACGCCATAGAAGTAATATTAATTGGTGAGTTAAAATGCTATTCAATATTTGTATTTTACATTGAAGTTATTAAAATATTACCAAATCTTCGCTTGCTTGCTTTCAGTTATGTGTTCGATATCTAAATATTTGAATCTGGTACTTGTAATGGTCAGACATATGGCACTTCGAATTACAAAATATTTTTTTCATGGAATAATTGAAGAGTGTAGTTAAAGAAGTTCCTATGTAACATAAAATCACTTTTGAGAAAAGAGGGTTTAAAGTTTTTGAATTGTGTAAAAGTTTTATTCCATTATATCGTTTTGAAACTTTCAGGGGATGGTTATATTTGCAAAATATGAAAAAATACCTATTCATAACCACCGTAAAACTAATTGAAAATTTAGGTTATTAGGATAAACATATTGAAATATGTGTCTAATACGTTTCGTGTCATAAATTTCTTCGAAATCTATCAACATACCGACTATTTTTCATGGAAACTAAAATGTCAAGAACTTTATCTCAGAAGCCATGTGTTATGTCTCCGTCGTGTTAAATCTACCATTGTCTCCAGAGACGGAATATTGTAACATTGCTGCAGCTGATGATATTAATTTACAATATAAATACATGTATGTTATATTGTTTTTGTGGTATCTTCTGTTCAAATACTATTACCCAATCTGATTATATTATTTTTCGTTTAATGTCAACTAATGAATAATAGAACAAAGTGAAATATGAATTGCTTTTATAAAGTGATTTTAAAATAAAAGTCAATTCCGGTGGACAATTCTTTGTCCGGAAAAGGTTAATGGTGGACTTTATAAATTAATTTAAATTTTATAGTGTTATAATTGAATTCTAAAAGTGAAAACAAATATATTTATTCCATCAAAGAATCCTAAATAAAATATCTGGAGTTATTTAAAGAAAGAGACTGATTGAAAAGAAATACCTACCCTAGTGCAAAGAAGCATCAGACAGACACACTTGAATATTAAAAAAAATTGTGGGCCTTGTCACTGTTTAAGACATTTATAATAATAACTCCATAAAGCTACAACGCCATCGTGAATTGATATAAATAAGAGTGTACGTAGCTAGACACAGCAAAACTGACGTGTGACTCGCGATCAGTATCTACGACGCGCGTGTAACTGGGATTATGTTTTACTTGCGGGTGAAGAAAAGCCTCATAATTCCCGTCTAGTAAGTGTTGATCAAGTTATAGTTTGAGAAAACTATTATCAGGATCATCATGACATGAGCCTTATATTATATCAATTCACGTTACATTATTGACATGAAAATCAGTAATAGGAAGTCAGTACATGCAAGCCCTCTAATTACAGTACATTTTGTTTAAAAAAACAGTTAAAACATTACAACAAATGAGTATCAACGTTATTTTCATTTTTTATCTTGCTTATTTGTGCATTTTTTTATAGGAATATAAAGAGTATAATACTAACGCAATCTGAACGCTGAAGTCAATGATATCGTGACATTTAAATGCCGTGTTTGCTTAAGAACACACGAATAATAAATTTAATTATCATACCACTAAGAGAATTTATGACCATATTTGGAAAAGCCGCTGCCGTGATATATTTCGTATCATACCCTGAACGCGTCAGACGCACTTATATCATGTCACTGAGCGCGTCGGAACGTTGCATTTTAAATTTGTAGGGATGCGCAGTACTATGTAGAGTAAAACGTTCACCAAAAGTGGTTAGTTTTTGTTATTTTTTGTGAAATAAAGCTTAAAAAATTGAAAAAACAAATAAATGAATAGTTTAAAAATTAAGATTGACTTAGTGGTATGATCAATTCGTTATTTGGTTCAGCGTCGATATGTTATGGGAAAAACTCGTGCGCTCAGTGTCATATCCAGGCTCAGCTGCGCTTCGCCCAGATATGACACTTCGCGCACGAGTTTTTCTCATAACATCCATCCGCTTCACCCAATAACTAATAATATCAATTTGCTACTTTTGTACATAGTGTGTAGAACTTATATGAAATTACTTCATGGTCATGATCTACTGTAACAGTAAGCAGTACCATCAAGCGTCAATCTTTTGGTATTGATTATAATTGCTTTATTTTCCATCAACGTAAACCTCAAATCAATCTAGATCATGACATAATTTCCAAATAAAGAAATACACATACAAAAACTAGCAATATGACAATAGCGTACACCAAGGACATCTTTCACCATATATCTACAATTCTACATGTATCTTGATGAAAAATCAAATCTTTTATTATGTCAAAGATTTGGACCAAATAATACCCAGGTTACCTAATTAAAAATGTCGGATATTGGGTTATGAGTAATAAAATTTCAACCACTAAGTTAGGGAAACAAAAAGAAAGAATTCAGATACTTCAAGTCAGGAACTCGTTCTTACTTGTCAAAGCGAATGTTTTTTAATACGAGCGTTTTTGTTCTGAAAGTTTTTATTCCAAATGGGTTTTGATCCTATCGATTATAATTCCTCATGGTTGTTTCTCAACATTTTTGGAGATAGTTACTCGGAAAAAGAAAGTTCCGAGTATACACCCAACAGAAAAAATAACATGGCAGGATAGAAAGTTGCATCCAGGTTAAGAACAAGCTATAGGTGTGTAAATCTAGAAGTTTATACCCTGCCGCTCGAAAGTATGACCACACAAAAACTTTATTCAGCCATATCTCAAAAGGCGTTTATCCGATTTTCATCGTTTTTGACAGAGTCTATATTGTGTATTATTATCAAACAAACTAATCCCGAATAATTGAATTCATTGCATTTGAAAATATGGCGTGTAATTCACATTACTACTTTCGTTTTCACATAAAAAATGAGTTTATATACATTGCTTTGCATTTGTTTTAACCCTTATTCTCCGAAGTGTGTGTGTGTGGGGGGGGTCCCCCTAAGTTTTTTTTCCCGCTTCATAAAAACGCAAAAGTGACTGTCCATTTCAATCGATGGAAATCGTGAACCAGTAGTTATTGCGGGCGGGGTTTGAACACAAGACCTTCGGCACCGCAAGTGACTAATATATAGATAAACAAAATACTGTCGAAGTTGGTATTGATTACTATAATTGAGACAATAGCCAAATTCATTGATGGAAAATTATAATATAAGGTGTTTTTTCTGTTGCTTCTTAAATCGCATAACGTGGAAATGTGATGTTCTATGGTATTTCTGTGAGCAAACTTTGAGGTATCCTTCAGAATATAGTAGATTACCGGTATGTCACATGCAGACAAACTTTGGTTATTTTTATCTTCGTGGTGATGAAATTTCTCTTGATTCAATGTCGGGTTGAGTTCCGGGACATTTAACTTTTGTCCGTGAAAACCCTTTTATCAAAGAAATAATATGGAAAATATTTGACAACTCTTGAATGATGACAAAGTGTAATGACATTCTTAAAGTGAAAACAAACACATTCATTCCATTAAAGAACTATTGATAATATCTCCTGAGTTAACACATTATATGTAATGTATATAAAAGAAGCAACACGGAAAAAAAAACACCCACCTGTGAAACGGATGCATCAGACAGGTATAGTTTATCTTTTAACTTATCGCATGAAAAGGTAAAGTAGTTATGAAATATGGTAATAAATTATGAGGATTTTCGCTCCATTTAATACTATACTAATACACGATAATTACTATGAATCTTTTAAACACCACATCCAAAAATGAGTCTAGTTTCTACTTTGCGTTGAATGCCCAATCACTGGCAACCTGTGAAAAAATGCAGCTTCATAACGTACAATTAAGTAAGCATTTTTTTTTAAATTGTCTATACATTTAGTTTACCTCAACTTTTTTAAAGATAGTTAGGTGCCGCTTCAAAACAAAATTAGCGGGTTGCCTGCCGGTTCTGGGCTTTTGTCACAGCGAATAATTTTTGATACGAGCGTTTTTTTTTCCGAAAGTTTTTATTACAAACAGGCTTTTGATTTGAACGATTATAATTCCTAATGGTTGTTTTTCAACATTTTCGGAGATAGCCATTCGGAAAAAAAAAAGCAACACCGGTGACTACCTGGTGACAGTTGTATCTCTTTATGTAAACATATTATTTAACAAGTTTGTGTTTTATAGAACTATACATGAAAAACAGTACATTTTCTGATCAAGAGACATGACTGTCACAATGTAAAAGGATGTATATCTGAAGTTAGACAATTGTACCTCATGAGGGTCGATGTCATGTACATCATTGTAACCACAATGTCAGTGACATCGAATAATTGAACCTTTTGAGCTAAGAAACAAGCGTAAACAGGAATTTTTTTTTTCGTGTTTAATTCTATTTCAGGTATCACAGGAAATTTGACGCTTCTTACCAAATTGATTTGCTCAGAAAATGATGCCTCGGAATATTCATAACCTTGGCTTGAACTCCTCCTGTAATCGTATCAATATAAGAACAAAATGAGACTTGATGTTTCGAACATCCTCAAGATATCAAGCACTGTTTATTTTTAGATGCTCATTCATTCCATATCATGAGGCTATATTTACTATTGATATCCGATCATAACAATGTAATAGGTCTGCTCCTCTAGTCATAGTGGATATCACACACAGCACATCTGCTTCTTTAAACGTAGTAATTACCTTTTTCTGAAGTATGTATAGGGTGTTAGGAAGATAAAGCGTTCTAAACCGTGGAGCAAAACATTGGAACTTGTGTTAAGGCAGAATGACGTGTCTCTGATATACTGTCATTTGCCATAAAATGACGTCAATGTAATTCAATTCAATACAAATTATAATAACATTAATGAGAACGACTCATGTAAAGTAAAACAGTTGGAAGCTAAAATACGCAACATTCACATCCCAAAACTTAATTTACAGTTTAGTATGATGAATATTTCAGATTGTTTCATTTTAGGGTTTTGGAATATTTTGTCATTTAAAGAAGTGCTGAAGTCGAACTTTTTCAAAAATGGGTTTTTTTTGGTTTTTTTTGGTTGAGTTACTGTCTTAATTCATATCAAAAGACCATATAGATAAGCTTTACATATACGTTCAGTGTTTTTAAATGCAAACTGCAACGGAAGCATAGAGACTGATAATTCCTCGGCCAGTAGGTATTGTTAAGAAAAAACACACCTTTTTTATATACTTTTACCTATAACACGACTTGATCGTCATGAAAGGCCACATATCATACTTTAAAGAAAAGGAAATGATATGAGGTGTTGAATCATATCATGCTATTGTACCACTGCAGTAGACCTAATTGAAAAAGTCGGTTATTGGGTTTGCGTAATGAAGTGCCTGGCTGATAAGTACTAGAACATTTAATAACAGATTGAAAAAACTCAAATGTCAAGGAATCTAGATTAAGCCTGCTTCAAGGGAAGCAATTCAAAAATCATACGTCGTGTTAGATTTAATTTTATATGTTTCTCAAGAGGCTGAAAACGTAATACGCCGTAGATATAATATTAATTTGTGAGTTAAAAATGCTATTCAATATTCGTATTTTTAATTCATTAAAATATTACCAAATCTTTGCTTGCTTGCTTTCAATTGTGCGTTCGATATCTACATACTTAAGTCTTGTACTTGTCTTGGTTAGACATATGGCGATTCGAATTACAAAATAATTTTACATCATTTTACCAGACAGTCGATAAAAAATGGTGTAAACGATTACACATACATGTTTTAACAAATTTAACACTATATATATGCATGTAAGTTTTAACGGCTTTTAAGAGCTAGAATGCAGTTAACACTTATTGCTAGACATATTTTGATGAAAATATATTTTCGAGAGAATTGTATAATATCAAAATCACCCATTTGTGAATAAAATGTTTATATCATATTCAAACTTGAAAAAGGAAATTCAGCGTTAATTTTATTAGGAAAGCGTTAGCCAATTTATGCATTACAATTTTATAAAAATTAGGTTATTAGGTAATACATATGTATACGTATTACCTGATAACCCAATTTGTGTGTGTGTCTAATAAGTTTCAGAAATTTCTTTGAAATCTATCAACATATACCGGCTTTCCTTTAAAGGGGCATTGGACAGGTTAAGCATCATCCTAATTTTTTATCCCAAGCATTGTGAGCTTTTTTCATCATCTGAAGTATTAGCGGTAATAAAGACAGAATGCAAAGTTCCATTGTCAAATTAAAAACCACATAATATCAACATATTTGGATATTATTTTATTTTTAATTATCGTTGTTGACAACGATTAATACTGCCACAATAATAGTTGAATTTTTAAAATTGGCGTTTTAAGGAGATCTAATGCAAACTCCAAATTTTTATTTATCTGAATGTTGAAGGAACGTTTTAGCATTTTCTTGATATAAAGCATCAATAAATACGTTTAGAGAACAGCATCGTACCCATGATTTACAAACAAAATATAATTCAAATTTTTGACTTTTCTGAAGTCATTTTACAACGTCTTTTCGATATCTGGTAATTGACTTTTATGTGTTTTCTAACTTTATCCACAAATAGAATTTCAAAATGTTGTCCAATGCCCATTTAATGGAAACCAAAATGTCAAGGAAAACATCTCAGAAGCCACGTGTTATGTCTCCGTTGTGATAAATCTACTATTGTCTCCAGAGACAGAACATAGTAACATTGCCGCAGCTGACGATATTAATTTGCAATAAAAGTTTGCTATATTATCGACAATTCTTGAATAATAAAATAATATATCAAATCATATCAAATCTTTATTTCCATATATTAAGCAACAAAGTCAAAAAGATAATCAAAACACTAAAAACTATATCATATGCATGTAAAAACAGACACTATCATATACGGAGGACAATGCTGGATGACCAAACATGGTATGTAAATAGCATTGCCCTAAATAGAACAAATACATTTAAGTTACGAGACATAAAAACTATAAACAAATATATTAAAAAAACGAAACTATAACAAAACAGTCAAGAGGAATCTGATGACATCATGAACAAAAATAATGTCAACTATATTGTTGTGACGGGAAATGGTTAACAGATTTTGAATTCTAAAGTGATTTATCTAAAGAATTCCAAAGAATGGAACCGTTATATCTAATGGTATGATCAGAGCTAGAAGGACCTTTTGTTTTTAATTATATTATAATCGTCTATATGTCTTGGATTCCATCGGAACGTTTAGAGAAAAAAATATCAAATGTTGACGGTGAAAACTGAAGAATAAAAGTATATTACTATTTTCATAAAATGTGTTACAAAAAAGGCTCAGGAACACGAGGGTTAAAGAAATATATATTGCATAATAATAAAGTATTTTGTCCTTACTAGTTTGAAACAAACCTGTATCAGGATCCTCATGACATGTGTCTTATTTTATTTTAAATTCACTTTACATTATTGACATGAAAATCAATATGAGAAAGTCAATACAAGTATAATACTTGTTTCATCTCGAAGTAACAAAACACTACAAAGCCCTATAATAACAGTACATTTTCAAAACGAGTAAAACATTAAAACAATTGATAATGTTTCTTTCGCCCATGAAATTTGCATTTTTTGCACAATTTAATTTTATGGGAATGTAAATGTACTTAGGTTATCTGAACGTTGAAATTATTGATATCGTGACATTTTAATACAGTGTTTGCTCAAGAACACATGAATAATAAATGTAAATATCAAGTTGCTACTTTTGCTTGATGGTATTAAATAATCTATATTAAGCAGTGTATTTAAGCTTAAGTCTTTTGTTATTCCTTATAATTGAAAAAGACTATTATTGTGGTGATTCCTGTGTGTAGGCGTGTAAATATACGTAGTTTATAATTCTAACCATTATTTTGAAGTGTAAGAAAAATCGTTTAAGAAGCCGCTTCAACAATCCGGTTGAACAGCCCAAAACTGGCAACCAACCGCTGCCCCTAGCTATCTTGAAGTAAATTAAATGCGTAGTCAACTTATAAAAAGTACTTACTTAGTTGGTCGTTATAAAGCCGATTTTTTGCACAAGTTGTGCAAGTGATTGGGCATTCAACGTAAACCAGAAACTCGAATCATTGCTTTTGGATATTTAAAATGATTTTAGTAACACTGAAATTAAAATGATTTTAGTAACTCTTAATATCAATTCTACTGTTAAACGCGCTATAATATTTATTAATTTTTAAGAAGAGAAATAAAATCAAGCCGCGTTAATAACTGTAAGTAGTTTTATTTTACTTCTAATTCTATATATCAGACTCAAGTTTAATTTACCGAAGGCGTCATTTGATATCACTTTAGTCTCGAATGTATCCTTAATTGATTTTCTCTTTTGTATTTTTGTCTTCTTGTCATGATGCACTCGTAACTTTTGTACAGTACACTGTAGTTTTTAAGAACCTAAATCAAAATATGGATTGGACATGATTGGTACGATACAAGTAGTATATTTGCCTATAGCCCCCAAAATGGAGGTCACATGAATATGAATGAGGTCACATGAATATTAATGAGGTCATGAATAATAATGAGGTCACGTGAATATTAATGAGGTCACATGAATATTAATGAGGGTATTCTATTTTTAAGTGAATATAAAGAGTGACGTGTTATAACAGTACATAATTATACTGTTTCTATGGAATTTTAGGAACATTTGAACAAATAGGACAACAATAATAGTCAGTCTAATCAAGCGCGCCTTTTAAACCGAAGGATAATCGTTTTTAATAGATTTAGATAGTTTATTCATATAATAGAAGAAGTAAAGGTTGAATAATGTTGGACAAGGTCAAAAGACTGAAGGTTGAATTATGAATACATGCATGTAGTATTCGTAAGAAAAAGAAATTCAATTGATAGATATAAAAGTCAAGGGTTTCAAAATGATGTAGGCCTATCGTCTATAATTGCAAGAAATTTAAGGTGCATGTATAGGAATAGGATATGACAAACTTGGTGATGGGTTTTTATGGTCTTAAAGCATTTTGGCTGGGGTCGTTTAAGGTACTGTAGATATACTAATATAATTTAGTTTTAAAAAATCGGAAAGGTCGTCTAAACCTTCTTTTACATGCGGGGAAAATTAACAGTGTTTATTAAAAAATGTAAAGCCGCTCTTACATAGCTTTACATATCCCTCATTATCATTTTAATGTCGCTATTACGGTCCCGATTCAAGTAGGGTTACTTTTCCAGCTGTTATAGATAATGACTAAACCAGAAAATTCAATTGTTAGTTTTTACAAAATGCACATAAATTAGCGATAAAATCTTTAATATGGGCCAGCTTGATAGCATGAGAAGTCATGGAAGTAAGAAAAGTAGATTATCGCTCCAAAATTTTAACAGCTTGTTCAATATCCAAATTAAGTTTATACATTACAAATAAATCCAGCTTTTAAAATGAGTTTGTTAACACCAATTGTCATCATTTGGTCCTTATGTGACCTGAAAAAACCCTGTTCTGTTTTCACTTCATCTATCAGGGTTATTGCAATCTTTAAGAGTATTATATGATGTACCCGTTCGGTAGTATAATTTGACAGGAGTAAAACTCATGGCATTATTTGAAGATTAAGTATAATTTACTTCAACCAGTTAAATGATAAAAATATTCTCCACGAAGGGCGAACGACAGGCAAGGTAACCTTTACTATGGCAGATTGAAATATAACAGTGTAAAACAAATCGGATTTTTGTTTTTTTAATGATTTTGAATTTCGGTTGAGTGCGACATACGGATATGTACAATTGCTGTAAATGAAATAACTATATCATCAGCTGACAAAATGCGGCATGGATAGTATAAAACCCTATTTTGTCAATATCAATTGTGAGTATAGTATAAAGATGAATATCATGCATTTTGTAGTATATGTACCCTCGGTAGCTCAGATGGCAGAGCGGTGGACTGTAGTGGTCAACTTTGTAATCCATAGGTCGCTGGTTCAAATCCGGCCCGTGGGAGTGATTTTTTAAATACATTAATGGCAACTATACCCTTTACTAAATGTCTATAACCTATTATATAGCCTTAGACCCTTGGTATAAGTATAAACCGATACCTCACACACGTGACAAAAGAAAGGACAGGAAACAACGACAACGGTATTATGCATTATGATATTTTATTATAACTTAACCCAACAGTACTTAAAAACATGAAAGTAGCAGTATTTTTATATACATAATATACTGAATATACTTTTAAGGTACATAAACGACATACTATTCAAACTTAACAAAGTTTTTATATACTTGCGTACAAACATGATTGGAGAAATAATTCAAGTATGCAGATGAAATTTGGACATAAATAACATTGTGGATTGCAAGTATCATCTTTAACATGTTTAAAGATATTGTACGCTCCATTTTATTCACTATTCTCCATGTGGTCGCTTTCTTCTTCATCCTCATTGTCATACACAAACAAGTCTTCAAAGTTCGATCTGTGTTTGGCCAAGACTCTCTTTACAGCCTTCCTTACATCAGTACCATTAGCAATTCTCTCTTCAATGTCTAATATGATGTCTTGATGCGTTGCGTCGTTTTCTAGATGCGCGTTATGCCCCAATAATTTGGCGTATTCTTTGAAAAAAATCCGTTTTACAGTCCAAAGAACCTTCTCATGAGCCTTTTCTTTGGCTTCTTCTTCACTCATGCCCTGGCTGATATATTTTTCATATTTTTCATCTCTCAATTCATCGGTGGCTGCCATAGCCTGTGTCAACCATTCTTGAAATGTAGGATTGTCTTATTGGATTCAGTACTGTCGCCATCTACATCACTCTTTTGATCTTGTTCATCCTCATCATCATCATATTCGGAAATTTCGCTAGTATTGTCTTCATCCTCCTCTACTTCATCATGAACATTCTGTTCATGTCTCTTAAGGTCGAACTTGCGACTGTAGCTTTTGTCGCATAGCGAACAAGGAAAACGTTTTGAAATGTCATGTGTATTCATGTCGACTCGTTCAGGGCTAGTTAGTAAATGAATGAAATGTTGTTTAACAAGCCATTAAACGTGTTAAATAAATTTGTTATGCGGGATGCCGTAACGTCGTAAGTTAACGCCGTAACGCCGCAAGTTTATGCCGTAACGCCGCAAGTTTACGCCGTAACGCCGCAAGTTTACGCCGTAACGCTGCAGTTAAACGTCGCAACGCCGTAATAAGGCGTCACGACGCCAAACGAAACAAATGTTGCGGATTTTGTTGTATCACATAGGCCCATATATAAACCATTATTGCATCATATTGAAGACTTAGGTCATTAGTGCTCCACAACTGAATCATGTGTCAAGCTGATTTTCCATTCATACTATCATTTTTCGACACCTTACGTGTATTGCAAGCTGAGGTCTCTAACAAAGCTCGGTCGATGTGTTTCACTGCTGCTTTAAGTTTCTGCCATTGCGATCGAGTCAGGTTAATTCCATTCTTACTAGGTAGGGGCTTTCCAGTAAACTCATCTTGATAGTATTCGCGGATGTTGACGTATGGTTTTCCCAAGAAGGTTCTAACTACGATAGATCTGTTTTGGTGAATAGGAATACGGAGGAACTCCGTTTCTAATGGGGAGGGCACTCTGCATTCGTCATAACCTTTCGGCCTCTTCCATTTACCCCTTCCTTTCTTCTTTTGATTGGTTGAAGCTTTGATTACGTTTCTTAGTACACTAGCTGGAGTAACACCCGTCTTTAACTTCGGTTTTGATTTTTTTTCCATGATTTTCTGCGACGACATCTCTAGTGTGTTTATTGATAATTAGCTATATAATTTAAGGGACACTGCTTGCGCACGTGTTCAATCTACTAATGAACGATACGTAGAGAAACCAAGTATATTTATAACTATTATAATGTGACTATTTAGCCCCCTCTGAACTTTAAAGCTCAAAAGCACGCATGAACTCCGTACGGTAACGGCGCAAATGAACGCCTTAACGCCGTAAAATGGACGTATGTGCACAAGTTTTCTCGTCGATAATGCAGGAATATTCACCGTTAACTTAAGTTATACGTTAGTCACAATAAATTAAACAACATTCAACATGTTCAATCAATCATTTTTAACAGGTTGCTATTTATCAACCATATAATCCCCCCAAATAGCAGTGTACCCAATAGAATTCGTTTTACAACCAAATTAGTCAAATCTCGATCATGTTTTCTTTTAAATATATACATAA
>JXSR01S009818.1:8249-36676 GCA_000969725.1 Ophiothrix spiculata
ATTATACAAATTTTGAATAGCAAATTTGATATCAATGGCAATTTGTGAAATTAGTTACCAGTATGCTTTCAGTATATGGAATAGATATGTAAGCTTTAGTAATTAAGCTTAAGTAGTGGCCTAGTATATGACAGATGTTGTTGAGTTAACTTCATAAAATTAATTTCTTCAGAGATGCCAGTTTTCCTGTTTTATCCTGATTTCAGGTTTTTAAACCTGATTTCAGGTGTTTTTTACTCCAAATTTACGCATTTTTATATATTTTCAGCCCCTTTTTTCAGCTTTTTTGCCAAGATGTACGCGCATTTTCAGGATGTTTTGAAAGTTTCAAGTTTTTTCAGTGATACATACTGGCATCTCTGTTTCTTTCACAGCACCAAGACCTTTGTTGTTGCTACTTGAGTGCTATTAGGCTACGATCACATAGATCTATACTATTGGGGTATACGATGCACGTTTTCACGCGTATAGATTCAATCAAACACATTAAAGCAATGCTATAAAGTGTTAAATATGGAGCGCCCCTTGTCACCCATGACTTTGGATTTTTTGGGCCTATTGGGTTTGTTTTTGGTAGATATAAATGTTCCAAACGATTTGGCTCAAAGATGCTTCTTTTTTCTGTTATGGCCATTTGTTTAAATAAATTTGGGATCCCGAATTTAATTCAACTTGTATTAGTGTAGCAAAGCATGTATGTCCTTTGTATTTTTTTTTCAGTGGTAAAACAAGTTTTTGACAAAATACACTTGAAAATGCTTTTAGATAGTCATATTCCTTTATTTTATGATGTTTTTACTATAAATCATTTCTGATCAAAATCTTATAGTATTGCTTTAATTTGATGCTACCGGGTCACATAAGAGGGCTTTATTTGAAAAAAACCTGTATAGCTCGCCGTGCCTATATAAACATAGCCATTGAATAGCGAATAGCAAATACCATATACTTCTATGTGATCGCAGCCTTACTCACTATTTGATATATGTTTTGTTTAATTTCCTTAGTCATGAAGGAATGACAGACCTGATAGCCTTGCTAGGCAGTTTAGTGGATGTCAATGGACGCATCAAAGTGCCTGGTATATATGATTCAGTGGCTGAGCTAACAGCGGAAGAAGAAAAGCTCTATGGGCCCATTGACTTCAGCTTGGTGAGTTGTAGATGGTTTCAAACTTCACAACTCTAAAAAGAGTCTTGGTTGCTGCATGTACCGATTCCCTATTTACTTCATTGATTATATAGCAGGACATTTGATCTTATTATAGTACAGGATTTTTTAATCAGGATGAGGTAGAGATTTTGCACTTTAATTATGTCATTAGTATCAGTATAAAATGGAGAAACTACTGCACCCTACACTATGGATGTTTTTGTTGAATGAAAATTAGATGACAGGTTAAGGCTTTTCTTTTTTTATGTTCACGACAGTGATATATTTATGAGGTATAGCATATACAACATGGTTTATTTTTGGAAGTAGTGAAAATTCCTGATCCCACTGTTTTGGATCCGTGTAACTACTTCACTCCTACTTTGTGTCGAAAAATACTCACACGGTTTTAATTCTTATAGATCAGTATTTTTGCTACTTTGCTCTATACCATGTTGTATTTGTGTAGTCTTGGATAGAGAGTAGACCAAGGAACTTTTATAGGAGAAACAGTTTTCTCCACCATCTTGTGTCGCTCATGGAGCAGAGTTATTGTACCTCCGGATATATTCGGAGTTGGCTCAATATCCAGGCAGATCGCGTAAATCTTCACTTGACGCATACCCTATCCACTCGTCCAATACAACTTTTTCCGACTGACAAACCTTAAATTTTTTAAATACTCCAACTTTCAATAGTTTAACAAATCACTCTTCTCTCTGATGAAGCATTATAAAAGTATTTTGACATTATTTTTGGCATACTGGTATGAAATAACCCAGTGCTACAGTGACATACATTCAGAAAATATATAGTTGAATTGGACGAGTGAATAGGGTATATATACAGCGTGTGCATTTTGTTTCACACGCAAATCTTGTCTGCATGTTTGACTTGCTATGATCAAAGTACGCCAATTTTCCCGCTAATCCGTTGTGAAGACTCTTGTAGTGAGGCACGCGTAGCCCTAAATAACTCGCCCTCCATGAGTGACAATCCAAGATGGCTGCCTTCCCATAGGATTTACACGGCGGCGAAATTAAAATGGCGGAGAATATCGGTTCCCCTATAAAAATTCTTTGGAGTAGACACTCTTGCTGCTTTCATACTCGTGTAGTTCTGTCGCTGCATGACATATATTTTGGGCAAAATCTTGCCACTTCCTGTTGTCGCTGAGATAATCGATATCAACAAAATTTTGTCGCACAACAAGATTTTTTAAGTTGAAATGAATTCAACTTTCAAAGCGGCATGAAGCGACAAAGCTGCAAAGCTACAAAAGTGTAAAACAAACCAAGCGACAAAGCTGCAAAGCTACAAAGCTGCAATGCGACAGTAAAGGTCCGTTCATAGTACGCCACACTGCACTACAGTGGGGCGCGTTGTTTTACTGCACTGCACAGTTTACTGCAAGAAACTGCAGTGCGGTATCGCAATAAAGTTAAATATGTTTTAACTTGAAATGCGTCAACGTGCAGCAAATAATGATCGATATATTGGTAAAATTTGCCACACTGCATAAAGTTGCGGCGTACTATGAGCAGACCTTAAGTATGAAAGCAGCATAAAACAGCAACATGTGAATAAGTAGAAACCAAGAAAATCCCTATCAAGGTCTATACTATAACAAACCTTTTTAAATCCTTTTGTAGGATGAATACAGAGCTGAGATTGGAACCTCAAAGCTGATGCATGAAGACAAGGCGAAACTTCTGCAACATAGGTGGCGCTTCCCATCGTTGTCAATCCATGGTAAGTGTACTTCTATTGGTCAAAGACTTGTCATCATTGTCAGCTCAGTGTAATTCATACAACACTTTCTGCATGGGCTGCCCGGGGGGGGGGGGGGGGGCTCAAATTTGAAAGTGACGGGACTGTGTGGCAGGGACCTCAGAAGAGGGGGTCTTTCGGTGAGGAGCTCTAAAAAAGGGGATCATTTGGTGAGGACAGTAAAAAATAGGGGGTCTTTTGGTGAGGATCTCATTGCATTGAAAAAGGGGGTCATTAAGTGAGGTGCTCAAATTTATCCCAAAACTTGAGGCCTTCCAGTGACGTGTTCAAACAACTATATAAACATTATCCTTGGGGTATTTAAACTTATTAGGTATTAGGTGTTAACACTCACATAGAGCCAAAATCATCAGAAATACATGGTAAAACTCACTTATTTATATGAAAACAAGGGAAATTCAGTGAGAACATTTTCTTTGGAAAATGGAGTCATTCGGCGAGAGCGTTTGAGAAAAATGTATTTATGAAAACAAGGGTCATTCAGTGAGAGAGTTTTCTTCGTGTGAAAAATTAAAAGGGGGTCATTTTGAAAATGGGGGTCAATGTGGCCGCACATCCCCGTCACATCTTTTCAAAGATGCATTGGCCAGCATGCATAGATTAGCCATTTCTGGCTATCCAGGTTGGTACTTTTGTATGAGCTTGGAAGAGACCATGAGTTCATCATGGATCTAATGGCATGTGTCCGTCACGGACCAACCGAGGTAAACAAACAAACAAACAAACATGTTTTTATGGAGTCCCCCCCCCCCCAGGCTTAGAGGAAAGAATTTGGTGTTTTTGCACTTTCGTTGCTATACAAGTTTGATTAATTTCAAAATGAGATTTTTTTCCCAATTTGTTCCGCGCAATCTATATGTCAGCTTGTTGTGACAGCAGCGGAAGTCACGTAAAGCCGTTAGTCCCCTGTACGAATAGACTCTTTCATGGGGTATGCATGTCATGCAAGTACTTGTATCATTGATTGATTGAACTGAGACCAACAAATTTAGACAATATATGTGACCCGTCATATCGAAAGGTACCTTAAGGGTCCCAAAATGAAAATTGATTTTTTGGTCTCATCTGAAAGATTATATTTTAAGCTTGAAAATGACACCTTGCTTTTGGTTATTGGTTGTTCAATTGCAAAGTTACATCCAAATTGGTAAAAGGCATCGGGCTGATTCAGAAAACTATAGTTCTGAAATAATTGAGTTAAAAGGATTTTTATCTTGGTTTTTAAATTTAAACAATTTTGTCTTATTGTTTAGATGTAGATGTTGGAATTTGTTTAATACGATAGAATACACGATGATGAAATTAGAAATTCGCCCTTGGATGTGATTTTTGACTATGCTCAGCTTCAATGGTCCGTAA
Source organism: Ophiothrix spiculata (assembly GCA_000969725.1). Classification (NCBI taxonomy): domain Eukaryota; kingdom Metazoa; phylum Echinodermata; class Ophiuroidea; order Amphilepidida; family Ophiotrichidae; genus Ophiothrix; species Ophiothrix spiculata. The sequence goes on from JXSR01S009818.1 coordinate 12,552, forward strand.
CTCGTAATTTACTAAGCCGACCTTTAAGGTACCTTTTAATATGACGGGTCACATATGATGTCATGTAGACAATAGAGTTAAGCAACAGCAAGAATATATTTATTTTCGGCTGAGATATTATGCTCAGTCTTTATTTATGTTCATGATAAGACATGGTCCAGACACCTTAAAGTATAGTAGGGACATTCACAAGCCAAAAGTTTAGTGTTTTTCAAGATGCTATTGTCAATAGTGGTATAAAGTTTGGTTTCCATGACAATAATCTCCAAACAGAAATCAGCATATAATTGTATACTTCTGTGCCAGAGCTTACATTAAGAGAATGCTACAAAGCCCAACCTCTCATATTCCCCCTGAAAAAACTTGTGATACATATCATTTTTTAGGAATAGCCAGGCAACTAGCTGATTGTTGTACAATGAAGTTTTCCCAAACTTTGTCAATCTGTGGTAAGAAGAGCGTATCATTTCTTTGACTTGTGATTGATGTAAGCCTGCAAGTGAGTCCTGGTTTTTTCGAGTCCCGTTTTTGTTTCGAGTCCCGGGTCCCAAATTTGCCTACTCGAAACCCGAAAAACAGTGATTTGACCTATTGGTATTTTTTAGAGAAGTCGCCAAATTATCATTACCAAAATATTCCAATAATCATTTCACTAGTGGCTACAAGTTGCTAAATGACCTTAAAAATGATCAAATAACAAAATCTACTTCCAAAAATAGTCGCAAACTTTATCAAACATGCGATGTCTCTTGCAGGAAGATCGCCAATTTCTCTATGTTTCGTAACAAACATCGCAATCTGTGTAAACTATTTGTTTGCATCTGGTGAACGTTCGTCAACAGATGGCGATGTTGCATTTATATAACGGTGCTATCTAGGTTGTCAGACATGGGCAGTCGTAATGTTTGTCAATATATGGCGATGTTGCATTTATATAACGGTGCTAATCATACTTGTCAGACATGCGCAATCGTAATGTTCGTCAACAGATGGCGATGTCGCAATTATATAACTGTGCTTAGACATGCGCAATCGTGATTGTAGTAACCTGTCATTTCGTCAAAACGGCGACTCCATGAAGCAGCAACAATAATATTACCGTCAATTTAAACATTAAAAGTCAATTTATGTAAGTTCCCCGATTTAATTACCGCCCATTATTTGAATAAAATCTGAGGTAACAAAATGGTGGGACTATCCAAGCGTCAGTACGGTATTAAATCAGCCATTTTAAAGCCTGAAATGTGCCCTACAGTATAGTGTAAAGACTCGAGTGCTGCTCGAGTGTAACTTTTGGTTCTTGTGCACTACTTCCGTGTTTCCGACTGGTGCCTTTTCAACTTACATTTTGAATCTTAAAATACGATTCGAGTCCCGGCTACCTGTTCGAAAATAAAATACGAGTCCCGGGAGTGAATAAACCCGAAATCTGCAGGCCTAGATTGATGTCAAGGTCATTGTCAAATTCTTCAAGTATCAATGTTTTTTCAACAGGAATTGAAGGGGCATTTGATGGGTCAGGAGCCAAGACCGTCATACCAAGGAAAGTGATCGGCAAATTTTCCATGCGCCTTGTACCCGACCAGAAGCCAGCGGAGATTGAAGCCTTAGTTGTCAAGTACCTGGAGCAGGTTCACAAAGAAAGGAACTCGCCCAACAAGCTGAAGTAAGATATTAAATTATGCTGGTTAAAATAATTAAATGATTAATTGTTCGTAACATGAATGATAGAGGAAAGTTTTATATTACTGAAAACAATTGTTTGTATGAAACAAATCATTTACCCTAACCTTACTGGACAATACAATGACAATACAATCAAATTTCTCTGCATACAGCATTGTATACTAAGCTTCATGGTGTAGTATTACAAGCTCACTCCTTGCAGGTTCAAGTTCATGCATGACTCACACACAAACCTTGTGTGTTTTGCTGCATTGGCTAGTAACCAGTAGCTTGCCTGTTTTACTGTGTTGTGTAGTATTCTATGCACTTTAGTGTGCCAGGGTTAGGGTTAATGTTCGTCAGATTATGCGAGGGAGGGATTACTTAAATAACCCTAACTGAACTAATTATATCATCAGTTAAAGTTCTTTAAAAGATTGGTCCTCTTGGATTCAAGACCTGAACACCTTGCCCCTAATCCTAGTCCCAAATCCAACAATTCACAGACAGAAAGTCAGCTATTGTAACAGCTTAAACAGTGACACACTACATGTAGCAGGACTTTTTGATTTAGTTTCTCCAATCTCGTCATTAGGATTTCCTGAGATCTAATCATAGAATGTAATTAAAGGACCTGATATTTCAACTTAAGAGGGAACAAATTAATAAAAAGGGGTTCTGAATGAATTTTTAAACTTAAAACACCCATTCAGATGTTGCCTTTTTTCTTTTTGAGTGTTTTGACCAATTTTTTTTTTGAATTTCATGCCATATAAGGTCAAAAAATGACCAAGATAAAAAATGAATTTTTGACCTTATTTGGCATGACAATAAAAAAATTGGCCAAAACCCGCAAAAGTAAAAAAAGCAACAACAATCAAAAATCCCATTCAGACGTAATTTTTTTTAATGTTACTTTTAGCTTGTTTGGAAGCCCAAATGGCCAAGAAATTTGTTTTTTTGTGATTTTTTCAATCATGTTCCTTGTGAAAATTCCTTTCCGGAAATGTATACTTTTATGGTACAAATTATCTTGCAAAAACATAAATGCTGATCTTATTATGTTAAGAGGCAAGTTCTAATTATTTAAAGATCAACTTGACCATACTATATGCCAGTGTTATTCCTTGATTAAAACTATGTGAATACACATTTACAGAGCATACATGCATCATGGTGGTAAACCTTGGATGACTGATTCAAGTCACCCTCATTATCAGGCTGGCATCAAAGCTACAAAGGCTGGTAGGTCTAGCCTCCTGTATATGCAGGTCTCGTCTTGAGTTATGCATGTATGAAACCAGTATTAAGCCAGTATGGTGCTGGTCCTATGCTCATGTCACTTTGTAGCCATATGAAAACTGCTTTTGCTGCTATGACCAGCAAAGATTTTGATTAGGTAAGCAAATTGACAAAACAAGTAGTTTTTTTTCAAGTTGAAGTCAATCCCAACAGACAAAACATCAAAACTACAAAGTGATGTTGAGTATAACCAGCATTACTAACACTAAGATGTTTTATAGAGCCTCATAGGTTCTGTCACTAACCCACATGTATACAATATTTACAGAGCCTTTATGTTTCATGGTGGTGAGCCATGGATGACTGATGCTAGTCATCCACATTTCCAAGCTGGCATCAAAGCAACAAAGGCTGGTAGGTTTTCACAAGGCTCATGAGTAGATAAAGTGTGTGAGATGCATGGGAGCTTCTCAATATTGTTGTGAACATGGAAAGATAAAATATTCTTCATTAATTAGTTTAACTTTCTTGCTGCATTTTTTATTGTTTCAAATAAATTTGTGGACATGAAGAGGATTTCTGAACGCAGCCACTGTGTATCCACAAGTTGTGACAAGAATTGAACACCCGGAAGTATATCCAATCAGTAACCCATAGTACTGCGATATTGCGCACGTCTGAAAGGTGTTGTGCAGAGATGCCACATTTCAGAATAAATTCTGAATTCAGAATTTTTCAATTGGTTTAAGCATAAATTCAGATTTTTTATTGGTTGTTTCGTGTACAAAGGTATAGGCAATTTTGGTTTCTCACATTCTTTCAAAGTATGTCAGATTTTTTGAACACCAATAAGTGGCATCTCTGGTTGTGAATTTGCATAAATTGCACACGCAACTCTGTTACACTAGGCTGTAAATGCTTGTGCCCGAGAACTATATGAAGCAACAGTAGTCAAATCATTTGTTTTAATTTGTAGAGCTATACATGTGTTAGTCAAAACTTATGTGGAAGGAATTGAGAAAACAATGTCAGCTTTGAAAAGATAGACTTTGAATTTGTGCTATGAGCCATGTTTGTGCTCTTTTTATACTATATATGAACTTCACATCACACTGCACACTTTGGTAATGTGAACTTTGCATTATAGGTAATAAAGATGATGCGCATAAAGTTGGCCTAATCTATTGTAATGCCATCTCGTCATATTTTACACAACTCTTACATACTGACATTGTTAATGTAAGTTGAGCTCAAATTAAATTGAATCTTGGACCTTGTTAACAAACAGTATTGAGAAGCAGCTATTCATTTCACATTGGTCAGAAATATCAGTTATTGTATCATATCAAGTAATGCTTGGCTTTCCACCATCATGCTTGCTTTTGCATGTTCCAAACAGCAGATCAGTATCGGGATCAGTATCGGTATCATATTAACACCTGTGTATACATGAAACAGAAGGTTAATGCAGTGGTAGCGCCTGCATCACATCCTTGAATCCTGTTGAACTATACTCTATAAATCTTGAAGTATGCAACAAGTAATCAGACTCTGTTACAAGATCCATGACATATCCCTTGCATTCTACAACATTGTGAAGTGGTGGTTGTATATTGCGTAAGAGACTTAGTAATAATGATTAGGATTGATCAAGACCAAATCACTGCGTATTAATATTTTTGTGCTTGAATCGTTCATGATTTTGGTATTATTTTTGGCTAATTTTGTTGCTACAACATGGACAAACTTTGAACATACATTCATTTGATTATTCAGCAAGATTATGTATGTTGTTATAATTAGGAAAATGCGGACTAATTTACTTCCGCGTATGGTCATATTGGTTTATGTGCATTAATCGGCTGCTTGTTGCATACTTCAAGCTTTAAAGAGTATAGCTGGTTGTGCCCGTTGTGTGTTCTGTGAGTATAGCTGGTTGTGCCCGTTGTGTGTTCTTAGCCAGAAAAGTGTCCAGTTTTCATCCCCGGAAATGACATACTTGATCTTGCGAGTTTTCTCTGGGTACCCATAATAATGTTTAATATACACGATACAGATCTGCATCATGGCATGTAAAAGCAAAGTTAATATATGCAAGTGTTGGCTAAGCTGTATAATGGTTAAGGTGTGATTAATGGCTTAGTCAAGTCAGTGGAGAATTTTAATCAAAGCAGGCTGAGGTCTGTTAGTAGCATCATATGCTTAGGTGATGTTCTGCCAAACTTGCCCACGTGGAGCCTATTGTTAATAGTAGGGCCTGAGTGGGCAACTGTTATGTGTATTTTGATGAGGTCCTTACTTGCGAGCTATAATCACATCTTTTATCTGCATTTTGGCTAACATCTATGTGCATGCACCTCAGATCAAAAGTTGAGATTCCAGTTAAAAATGTTTGTTTGTCTGTCAACCGCTAAAGAGAAAGGGGATCAAATCATTGTTGAAAGCTGGCATGCATATGTTTATTAAACATATGCATCTTTATTAAACATTGTTTAACATCATAATCACCCTTCTCAGAATGCCTTGACCTTTTCAAAATCAATTTAACTGGAATGTCAACTCAAAATCTGTGATTTTCACCTAATTATCTGCACTGGTTGTTGATTGGCTCATTCATATCATGTGATTCATACAGAGTGACTGCTGCAGAGGGATCAGCTAGTGCATGGGTCACAGATTACAAACATCCTCACTTCCAAGCTGGCATAAAAGCTACCAAAACAGGTACCGTAATGTGTGGAGTAAATTAGCTGTATGAAATAAAAGTTGCACTGTTCAAAAATCAAAATAGAGCAACTTAGATTCAACTATCGGCCTTTAAATGGCTGACTTGAGAAGGGCCTTCACTTTATGATATATGTTGATGCCACCACAGCAGAAACTTTGTATGAATTTGATTCTTGACATTTCCCCATAATTTTCATCTTCTTTATTAATTTAATAACATACTGCAATTTAATACTTCCTGCTTAGATGAGCTCAAGATGCTCAATACTCATATTTTGGAATGGGACATTTTAAACACTTGCTTACAGGCAAAGTATCTGATCATGAGGCCAATGTGTTGTGCTTTTTTGGCATACATCTTTCCAGGCCAACTTTAGGGAATTATTTGAACCAAAGTCAAGTTTTTGCTGATCTGAAAGATATATATTTCAAGACCATCTAGGGATTTAGACCAGAACCAAACTGGTGTAATATATGTTTTACGGCCAATGTTAAGAACAATTTCAGGCCAAAGCAGGAGCTTTTGTTTTTCATGAAAATATGTTTTTCAAGCCAAACTTTAGGGAAATAATTGAGACCAAAGAAAAACCTTTGCCTTTTAAGTAGATTTTTCTTTTTGATATTGTGATTCTGGTAGTGATATACCTCTAAGTACATTACAACATTTCCTGTGCTACTGCTTCTCTATATCTTACTAAATGTCTGCTCTATGTTCATTCATTGCTGTTTTATTCATATCCAGATTTGTATATCTTAATGTTATTGAGTCTTTTTAAAGTTTTCATTAATAAATGTTTTCATGATAAATGAGGAATATTTAGAGAAACCATATTTCCCATTAGCATCATAATCAGGAAAAACAGTGTGCTTAACTCTTTCACTCCGGAATTTTTTTTTTTCCACAATCCGTCCAAGCCATTCAGAGCTGCTAACAGCCCCCTCACCTTATGATAGCTATAGAGCGCAAGGATTCTTCTTTTCCTATATAGATAATGTTGCTAGATAACGTACCTCTTTGTATCAACTGCTTGCGAGCGAATGTTTGACTAATTCCGGCTTTCTGGAGTGAAAGAGTTAAGTTGAATTTATACTCCAGCTTGTCCTGGTACCTCAAATGATCCCATAACTGAAATTAAAAATCTTGCAAGTGACAACCGGTAGTGAAGAAAACACATTGAAAGTCAAGTTTTGTTCAGTTGCATGGCCATGCGGTGCCACCCGGGGTGGGGGGGGGGCACTTAACTTGGTTTTGGTACGGGTGTGCGGCCCCGATATCTGAAACTCTAGTCTAGGGAACGGAAGATTGACTCTGAAAAGGGGGTCTAGAGAACTGAAGGGACCAAAAAATGACCCTTCAGAACTAGTTTTTGCGGCAAAATTTGGGCTCTGGAAGCAAACAATTTCAAACATTTTGCGTGAAATGGGGCCTTTGGAACTAAATAGGGAACTGACATTTTTTGAAAATAAGGCTTGCAAACTAAAGGTTGGGCTTGAAATGGGGGTGTAGGGAGCGGCAGACAAGGCGTGAAAAGGGGGTATTGAGGGCCGCACATACCTGTATCACCTTTCTATGTCAGGATGCCACATTTGAGTTGCGTTCTGATATTGATCTGTCAGCAAGCTAATAAAATGTACTCATTCACTCCTTGGTGTCCATTGTCTTGCATTTTTAGTATCATTTCAGTTGTAGGGTTCTTTTGTATTTGATTGTAAACATGATCATGTCTGACTTCCATATTTATTTATTTACTGCTTTTCTTAGTGCATGGTGTGGAGCCCGATATGACTCGTGAGGGGGGCAGCATTCCTGTGACTCTGGTCTTGCAGAATGCAACAGGAAAGAACGTCATGCTTCTCCCTGTTGGCGCATGTGACGATGGTGCGCACTCACAGAATGAAAAGCTCAACGTCTCCAACTACCAAAATGGGGTAAGTTGTTTAAATCCATTACCTAAAATAGGTATGTCAATCCAATATGAGACTATATATGACAGCCAAAACAATAAATAATATCTTTTCCTATCATTCCTAGTTACAAAACTGGTTGATTTTAAACTGAGAATGATGTCAATTATTTGAAAAAAACAACAAGCCATAAGCACATTATTTGAAAAACAAACATTATTGGAAACATATATATGACAGCCAAAACAACAAATAATATCTTTTCCTTTCATTCCTAGTTACAAAACTGGGTGATTTTAAACCGAGAATGATGTCAATTATTTGAAAAAAACAACAACCCTTAAGCACATTATTGGAAAAACATACATTATTGGAAACACATATTCAAACATAAAATATTCTGTATCAAAAAAAGTAGATTGTAGATTTGATTGATTGAAATCAATGTTGTGTATTTCCATATTGTTTATCACACTGAATTTTAACAGAAGTTTTTTGCATTTTGATAGACTTTACCTTGCAAAACCAACTACCCGCTGCAGCTGAATTTATTTATTACTCTACTTAAAACAGAAGTATTTCACTATCGGGTGTAGTCAAATTTAACCATTTTGATAATTATTTTATTTCTTTTTCTTTATTTTCTTTTGCAGACCAAACTTCTTGGAGCATATTTTGAAGAGATTGCAAAGCTGGAGTGAATCCGAAATAATTTGCTGACCAAAATAAAAATTAATTACAGTACTGCATAAGCACAAATATTAAATGAAATATTAAAAAGGTATTATGTAACTATCAAATGTCATTTTATAGCAAAATAACGTAACATAATCCCCATATTATATACTTTAGATGACTGACTTTGATATTATGACAAATCCATCTATTTTTCTTCAATGTGTGCAATTTATATTATCAATCACTCTATGGCTACATTTTCTTTACAAAATCAGTAAATTGCAATCCAAATATCTGACATTCCAACTAGTCCATAAAGGTTCAAGTCAAAAACAATTTCAAACTGGTATTTTGCCAATTTTACCTTTTCCCCTATTCTAAATACCCATGACAAATTTAAAAATCATGGGTTAGAATTGGGTTGGACTATTATGTCAATCAAACAATTGTTTTTTACCTAAGCCATAATTTTGGATATATTTGATGAACAAGTTGCTTATCTTGTGAACTTTGTCTTCCAAAAAACGAGGTTAAGTTGCTTTTGATTAGAAAAAATGTTGATTATGTGCTTTGTATAGAAAATTATTTTCTGGATAAAAAAATCTTCTTTTTTAAGGTAGCTGAGGACAATATCATTTGTTCCCAAAAAATTGTATCAAACTATGAATGGAAATTTCTTGATGTAATCATTTGAATGATACCATGCCAATTTATGAAACATTTGAATATTTTGTAATTAAGTGTTGTAATGATGCAATGACTGAGCAAATGATATCGGAGAGTAGATACCATGTGTACTCAGTATTTCATTTAAATGCAAAAAATTATACCCTGCCAATTAGTAAAATGTTTGTATATTTTCTTATCACTTGGTTGACTTAAATCCTTGAATCCCATTGGCCGAAAGCCAATTAATATATAGCCGTATTACATGTTTTATGTCTAAAAATAACCTTGACCGCTTTTCAAAAAGATATCGCGCAGGGAGGGCTGCGCGTGATGTGTCTTTATAGCGCGCTTGCAAAAGTCGCGCATGCAAACGTATCCTTAAACCATGCAATACGGTTATATATTACGTGTTTGGCAAATCCGTATTACTTGGTTGGCTTTAACCATTTATGAAGACAATTCAGGTAAATTTGAAATCTAATGCTGCATTTTTACGTTTTAATAATAAGATCCATGCCTATACCAAGTGATAAATTTGTTAACTCCTGTTTTTTCTCACGCAATATGGAAGATATCTATAGTTGGGTGCTGTATCACATTCGGCCGAATACAGCACCCAACCATAGATATCTTTCCGTATTGCGTGAACAAACAGGGGTAACTAATAATATGTTGCCATTGACTCCCTGTAGTAATGATGCAATCATTGTAGCAAATGATATCTTCCTCATGTGAGTGCAAGAAAGTTGTATCTGCAATAGCTGCCATTTGTCATTAATTTGGATTGCACACTTTGAAAACTTCTTCAGTTCAAGAGCCACTGACATACGACAGGGGAAACTTTGAGGGAGTTATCATATTCTAGTGATTAGGAGTTAAATAAATACAGGGTATCCAAAAATAAACTGCACATTTTTAAATGCTTATAACTTTTAAACCAGGATTCGCATGGCAACTATAGAGTTGTAATACGAATCTTGGTTTTAAAGTTATTAACATTTAAAAATGTGCAGTGAATTTTTGGACACCCTGTATAACATGTTGCAGCCATTGCAGATACTACTTTCTTGCACTCACAGATGATCTGAGAGTAAATTACAGTACATGTCAAGGGCTTAGTGCCACTGGGCCATAGATGCATATCAATATTCCAGAGAACTAAAGATTTCAAGATGGAACATTTTTGAGATGAATAATTTAATGCACTTTGGCTCTAAGCCCTCGATGTATAGGTATAGTTTGCTTTATATTAAACAATGTGGGTTTCCACATGGAACTGAACTTATGTGCATTCGGAAGTGCTGATTGAGATGATTAGATCAGATTGAATCAGTTTGAAGCTGATGATTATACGAACAATTCGAGGAATAACTATATGTGCACGATTGTGTTTCAACATACGCATGCATGCTTTACAAGTCGAGTATTGGTGACCCAATACACCCTAACACAGCACAGATATGAATTCAGATTGGTGATTCATAGTGTGAATATTATCTGACTCAGTCGTAACATCTGAAATGTACATTAATGTGCATTAGGTCAGAGTGATGGTGGAGCGCAACAATATGGCAAATACTCACTTGTGCATGAGAGTTGTGAATGAGATACGACTATTATGAAACCTTATTATTGTTATGTTGTTTCTATAGGCTGCATACTTTTCCAAGCTTTGTCTTTATGAAAAAGGTGTTATTAAAGTATATACATTTAAAGTATTTTAAATTTAAAATATCCTATCATGTGCTTTATTTGAATTCACAAGTATTTGTAATTAATTGAAATGTAGAAAAATGTACCTTGCCAATGTGCGAAACATTTTCTTATTTTGTAATGATGTAATCATTGTAGCTAATGATATCAGAGAGCAAATAACATGTTGTTTAAAATATGGGAAACAATACTATTGCAGACTATTATTACTGGGACCATGTCATTAAATGTATACCGCATCAACTCGCTCAATTCAACTATTTCCCTTCTGAAGAGTCCTTTAAGTCAATAAACACTCACTTTGAAAGGTTCAAATCATCATTAGTATTTGAAACATTTTTGGGATGCTGGTATGAAATATCTCAACAGTAATGTGATGTATATTCAGAAAATTAACAGATGAATTGGATGAGTGGATCGGTAAGTTATTTAGGCAACAAAAAGGGAATTAGTTGTGCTTGTGATAAAAAAGGAAACTATTTTGATACTTGACAAGAAGTTGTGTTTCTTTCAATTAATTTGTGTGAATTAAAGACAAGATCTACCCAACATCCACCACTCAAACTATTGCAAGTCATTAACCCTTTGAATACTTACCCCACAACACATTACACTGACACCACAGCTACATATTAATGTAGCAGATAAGAGGTCCTTTTGAATGCATACACATCATCTAAAGTTTCCTCTTGAGTCGGGTTATGAAATTTTTCCAATACGAAAGTTCACCTTTTTCACTTAAGAAAAGTCACAGAAAATTATTTATTATTATTATAATAGCTGTAAAACTATTTATATCACAGAATATAGATATATATAAATGCCCTTGTGGGTAATAAGTATGCAAGAAGACAAATAAACCTGGGAACTTTATTTGATTGGTAGAGTCACAAAGTTCATTTGAGTGGTGGTCTGGCAAAATGAGCGGAAAGTCGCGATTGAAGATTTTGAATAAATGGCTGCTAAAGTAAAAATGTGGTGAAAAGATCAAATTTTGTTTTTTGACATAAAACTCATTAATGCATAAGTGTCAATCTAAACCTCGTGTTTTGAGGGTCAATTATGCTGGGAAGTGCAACTATTCATGGGTTATTGATCACGTTTTACTATCCTGCACTATAGTTATCGGTAACTTTAAAATTGATTTGCAACAGTTTTTTATTTCCAGATTTTGAGTGGACTGCCTTGAATTTCGATCTTTAAATGAAGATTGCAGAAAGAAAGTATGACATATTATATATCATTTGAAAGTTGAGATTACAAAGAACTAAAATATGTCATTATGCCAGAGCACCACTCACTTGCATTTCTAAACAATAGTACTGATTGTTGCACTCATACAGACTCAAAAAAAAGTATTGCCTCACCTCGAAAATATGGCTCGTACGCAAATATGGAACTCGCAAACGTAATTTGAAGATTATGTGTACAAGCGCTGGAATTACAGCTTTCTTTGACACCCTATATCTGACAATTGACTGAAAAAGAATGAAGTTATGAACTTTTAAACCCCTTGAGGTCAATGAAAAAGTTGCAAATTTCATTTTTTGCACAGTACAAAATGTGGCAATAATTGCAATGGTGTTATTTACGCGTCAGTTAATGAAATCAATACCACCGCTTGTTATCAAAGCGGATATTTTGTACTGTGCTAAAAATGAAATTTGCAACTTTTTAATTGACCTCAAGGGGTTTAAAAATCATTACTTATTTATTGTTTCATCCTGTGATTGTTGTAAAACTGCAGTTGGTGCATAGACGAGTTAGCTTATACGACATTCACTGTGTTTTTTGTCAATGCGACTAGATCCGCTGTACAATAACTCCTCAATAGTTCTTGATGATTAATGTCATAATTTTACATATTTTTATGACATTCCCCATGATTGTTTTTTAATCCAGACGAACGGCTGAATCCAGCACGATCCAGTAGCCTACACGATTCAGCCATTCTTCTAGACTGTTTGTAGAGGTGAATGTTTACATGTATTCTGCTCCCTATACCTGAAACAGGTCAATGTGCTCATAAATAAATACTGGGGATTTATAGTGCGCTTTACCTCAGGTTTGTAATTCCATTCAGCCTCTGCACACTTTACAGGTGTTTGCTGACCACTGTGGCCCAAGTAAGCTCCATTCCACACCAAGCATCATTTCAGGTCCTGCGGCAACCTCTAGGGCCCACATACGCACCATCGCTGCCCGGATCAGCTCCCCGAGTTTCGTATGGGTTTCCACGAGACAATTAGCAGATAGTTCCTTGTCCAAGTGAATTTCAAGCACACTCAACGTTTTCTCACCAGCGGGATTCAAACTCAGGACCTTCCGAACCGCAAGCGAGCGCCTAGCTGATTGAGCTAACTTGATATATCATAGATATAAAGAGGATATTCCAAACTCCTCATACTGCCCCATGGAAACTATGGAGTTCAATTTGTGGTAAATCGCTTCTTTATCAATATGTTGCTGTTTAGCTGGCATCATATCTTGAAAGTAACATTGCATTTAATACATAGAACTCATGTCATATCTTGAATGCAAAGTTTTTGCCTTCTTTTGCACAGGTAGTAGTAAATACACGCATACTGTAAAGCATGAAAATTTCGCTAGCATTTTAATTTCGCTAATTTCGCTAGTATCACAATTCGCTAAATTAAAATGCCGCTAAAATAATTGTTAACATAGCATTGAATAGCAAGATGATTCAAATTAGTGAAATTAAAATGCACCCAAAAAGTGAGGGTTTCCAAATTCGCTAAATTTTAATGCCGTGAAATTAAAGTGCTTTACAGTATTTAAGTTTTGAGGCAGCTTTGATAGTTTTTGGTAACAAGACCAGGGGTCGATTTCACTAACATTACGATGCATCGTAGCTAACGAAGGGTTCAGCTCGTAACTACATCTAGACTTCACAAAGATGTGAAAACCCTTCGTAAGTGTTCACCGCATCGTAAGCTATATGAATTATGGATTAGAAAAATCGAACCCTTTGTTAACGTTGCGTGGGGTCAAGAGGTGGTCATAGCTAACGATGGGTTTTGGTCTTACGATGGGTTAACGATGCATTTTAACATTAGTGAAATCGATCCCAGATAACCCCCAATTTGTCTCCGTGGATTAAAAATGGTGGCAGAGTTTGGAATATTCCTTTATATTAGGGGATGAGCTATTATAGAAGACTATTGTGTTAATCATAATAAAAATGCAACAAAGTGAATATTACTGGTTTTATAACAATAGGTATTAAGCTACACATTGTGTAGCTGTGAAATTACAAGTTATTCCAAAATGAAGTACTCTACATACTGTATAAATTCCGATAGAGTGCGCATTTGCACAGTTCTTGTAATGTGCCGTCCCGGGTATAAAATGTGACAAAATGTGGTTGCCTGTGATTGATTAATGAAGAATGCAATTTTCATTTTATCGCCTGCTCTGTGAAGTAGATCTGTTAGTGTTCCGTTAAAGAACATGGTTAGGAGCAAATCATGGTGCGCACCATATCGAAATTTTTACAGTATTTACATATTAATAAATTTTTAATATATACCCAAATTTTCTACAGTCATACACACACTCATCTATATGAAACATTTGCAATGATACATTGACTAACCTAGATTTCTATATGGGACAGCACACTATATCTTACATATACATTGCATCACAATAATATTGCATGGTATAATAGTACAGTTTAGTCACAAAAATGTTACAGTATAAGGGTTGACCTGTTCTTACAGGACAGATTATTGCATAATGATTTCAAAATGAAGGGTAGTAGAGGTTTTACACTTCAAAATCTTTGGCAGTATTTTGGTTCAAATATCCTTGTACAAAATATTTACAGATATATACAGATTACTGCACCTGTGTTGGATTGAATTGCTTGCAGATGTCCTCCATTTGTCATCACAGGCTGTAATAACAGTACAAAGTTCAAATTGATGGTCACAAACTTTTCATTCAAAAATGTCACCAATGTAAAGCTGGTTTCTTGTCCTTGTCATCAGTAAGCAGTAAATAACTTTCTATACATTGTTGTTGCAACATTTTATGACCACGAGGGGGAAATTGCACATTACCAAAATTTGCATCATTGGGATGTTGCACAGCAATCACAACAAGGACCCTGAAACAAGCTTAGTATGGCGCAGGGATGTGAGAGTTCAGCTTTCAAGATGATTTCAGGTTTTCTTTTATGCCTTCAAGAGAGTCATAATTTCAGCCCTTTTCATTTCCAGCCAGTTTTGGGCATTTTGTCACTAGTTTTTTTAAGCTTTTTTACCACCCGACTCTCACACGCCTGATGGTATTACTATTATCAAATCAATTTGAGCAGTATGCATTCAGACATGTACAAATTAAGATCTTGTGCATTATATATGTTCTTCACAGCATCTCCTTACAAGGATAAACATTTTGATTTTTTTTTACTTAACAGCATAATAATCCATTAAAAGAGCATGATCTGATTTTTCAAAATTAAGTTTCCAATGTCAAAGAAGACCACTTAACAGATAACAATTTCAAATTTAAGCTGAATCGGTTGAACCATTTTGATTCTATTGGAGAGTTTACATATATGTTACTGTGTGAAATTAGTTATGGTTACCATAATTAGACACTTTTTCACATATATTTTTTTAGCAACATGACTCATGATTCTAATGAAAGCAACTTCCTATTAAGAATTATAAAGAGACAGATTTCTGAGAGACAAGACAGTAGCAGGTCTTACAACTGATAGGCTCTACCTGTATTTTCAGCTTTTATCAAACAAGCTCATATCAAACAACACATATTTCTGGAGAAAAGGAGCACAATAATGTGAAAGAGTACCACAGTAATACAAAATGCTACTGAGATCATCTGTTACTGTATAATCTAGGACATATTGTTGTAATCTCATAGGCATCATTTATGGTTACAAGTGTAACTACCCTACCAAACTTATTATCATCATACAAACGTTTGGTATAGGTTAAGCCCAACAATGTCAACAAATTGTGCACAATAATTCTGCAACATATGCATAATGTGTCCAAAAGGTATGATTCTGGCAAATGTCCACAAAAAGTTATCCATCAGGTGTACGTTCCCCGTTTTCCTTTTATATCAAATAGGATAAATTAGAGAATTATGGTGTTCATATCTCACTACCGGTATTGTACATATAGTGCTTTATATAGTACAGTATTAGATCATAATTTCCTTGAATAAGCTCTTGTTTGGCTTTCAAAATAAATAATTGAATGAATCAAATTACTTTTTGACGATTTTGTTGTGTCAATACTAATACAATATTTTCTGCCTTCACGCATGAATACTATCATTCCTAGCTTGTTGAAACGTTTTATGGAAAATATTTTCAATAGTTTTCCATTGATTTGAGAGTAGAAGAAACATTCAAGATAATAATTTGGATTACAGTAAAAGAGAAAGAAAATGTAGGCATCATTTATGAAATTTTGATAGTTAATTGTATTTTCAACAATCCTAAGAAATACGCATTAAGCGTGTATACATTATTTCCTTCCACATAAAGCAAGAGTGCTTACAATCATGCTTTACACTACAAATGTAGTTAACTACCCTTTATATTTCAAGGAGAAAATACTTTCCTGTTAATTCCAGCTCTCCAAAATAATAAGATACAGCCTAACTTTGTTAATCCAACATTAGCTAACATTATTCCACACTTAACATAAACATATCGAGATATTTTGCAAAACACTTACAGTATACTCTCGTTGTTATCTTGACTAAGTTCAAATGGTTGTGGTGTCCACTGATTGACTGCGTATCAAAATGTATGTTCAGCTACTTTAATAACATTTGGTGGAGAAGCCAGGTTGGAGTTCCAATTCCGAAATCTGATTTGCGTTCGTGTTGACCTTGGAATTTGACTCTGACTTAGGATCAGTGTGGTATGCTATATTTGCGTTATCATCTTTATTCCAAATGTTTTGATGTGAATGGTATCATCTGTATGGAAAACTTATATCCTCTGTATATTTTGTATACCAGAATGATGTTCGCCTCTACTTTACTTGACTAAAACTTCAATTTTTTCCTGATATGTACATTTTTTTTTAAAGTAATACCGAAGCCGCACATTTTAAGTCACTTGGAAGTTACTGTAATGCCACTTTACAAAGTTACTTTATCTTCTGGATTATCCAGACATATTGGCCGATTGCATAAGAGTTTTTTGGGCCAATTAAAGTCTATAGATATCCTGCTTAGATGAATAGGAATCTGCATCTATTCAAACATGAATTTTAGGATATGACGGTATGCATTTAAAAAAATACTCTAATACTATTGGAATCAAATCTGCAACAATATGTTCATATTAATAACAGATACAGCAATCATTTGGTGTCAAAATGTCTTGTATTGCAAATTTCTACATCCATTAAATCGTTGAACATGATTCATAATCATAATGCTCATCTAACCAGATGTACCGACACAGAATAATCGCCAACACCATTGCCAAAATCTAAAAGAGAAAGTGAAGAAAGTGCATTATTAGGTCAACTAAGTAACAAACAAATTAGCTAACGCCATTGCCGAAGCAACTTACAAATCAACTTGATGAAAAACCTATGCATCATTTCATTAAGTTATAATCAAACAAGTGCTAAAATAATGCATTGATTTTTCGTTAAGTTTGTAAAATGTAAAACGAAAAAAAGAAAATGACGTCAATATGGTCAAAAATCTTTATACATGCAATTGTAGATTCTCATAAAAGCTATTTCTTTCTATACTATCTTGTGCCTGATTTTGTCGAAAGCACGATGAAGTTACGAACAAAAAAAAATACATTAGGATCAAATCATCAAGACAATCTCAAGTGAAATGTTCTTGCATATATTCTTATTGCATATATATGAAATTTAAAGCTATTTTCTTATCTGTTCTATTTCATCGGTATTTTTTTCTTTTCCAAGTCTACTCTAATGTCACTCAGACACTTATACAGATAAATGTTAATGGCTGCGCAGCATTAAAAATGGAACAAGTAATGTTGTGTTACAAATGCAAGTTCTGTAATACATTAAATCTTAAAAAGTTTACTTACTTGTGCTAAAGCTACTGCTATGGAAATGCCCGTAAGTACCATCAAATTCTGCTCTACAAGTCTTACAACTTTGTCTTTGCAACCCTGCGAAACATAATCGTAATCATGATAACATTAAAAAAACCATTTGGCGCAAACTAGCTGTCTATTTTCATACAGTTTAAAAAAAATGTGCTTTGGAAAGTGTCTAACATTAAAGATTTTTTTCTCTTTCAGTTTTGTTGCGTAAAATAAGTGTACTCAATGCGACTCCATTTGCTCAGGTGTATGTTCCCCATTTTCTTTAATATGCTATGAAATAACAGCAGTACACGTATATGATGCATACCGTATGATTTTTTTTCGGGTTAGTCAGAATCTATGTAAAGAGGTTAGCTAATACTTCTATTGACATGATAAGGTATGACATGATAATGATATTATGATGACAAATTGAGAACTTTGACGTTAGAACTAGAGTAAGAATAAAAAAAAACTATTCTTGTTGAATGTTTGTTCTAATCGCTAAGCAAATTGAGTTCTAAACTTTTTATATTAGTACAATTGCAATGTACAAATTGATCTTTTTAGCACAATACTTACAACTTGTTTGATGCCTTCGTCTTCTTCACATTCCGTCACTGTACAATTCTTCCCACATGACTCCGGAGCTATTTGACCTGATTTTGGGTAATCCTCTGGTCCATTTGCACCGCAGCATTGTAACTGCAATATTAATAGCATTGAAATATAGGTTTCATTTATTATGTCAGCAACAACGGTCTTATTAAGAATAAAAAAACAACTGAGTCAATAACGAACATGATTTTAATGCATCTTATTATTATATTATCAGTTGTTCATTCAAAATAAATCCCGGTAGATCAAAGTCCTTGTCGTCATCGTCATCATATATAAATTTACTGTCGTCTGACTGTTTTCAAAAATGTTTATACTATTCTTAAATTGACCCATATATCTGAGAAATTGATTAAGGTTTATTACTTCTTGATGGAAAAGTATTTAACAACAAAAATGATATTAAAGAAACATACTCACATATTTTTGAATATTATCTACAGTAAGCTGTACCGAAGCGTCGCTCTTATACTTTTCCGTAACCCATTTGTTGATTTCAGAATCTACTGTTTCATTTAGATCATTCCGTTGTAAATAACACCAAACACTGCCACCAATTTCACAACCGAAAATTACAAGTAAAACGCAAAAATACTGTAATCAAAGAAAAGTTAAAATCTGCGTGTTAATACACATTAAAGTTACTTGAAAAACGTATATCATATACCCTATAATAAATTCAGTTGTTCGTTACCTAATTTGTTAAATCAGTTTGGCAACAAAAACGACAACAGCAAATTTTGGAAGCGGTTCAACAATCTGAGCATGCTAAGGAAAACCACGTAAAGTGTCTTTTGTATAATTGATAAAACACTTTACAGCCATGGTATCAGGTAGTGTAGTAAAGCAGTACTGCAGTAAAGTTGATCATTAAAGCAAATAATGCCACTGACAACAATTAGTAATGCTACTGACATGACACCAATTCGTGCAGTAAGGTCATATAGATGACAAGAAAAGGCAAGAAACAAACTGAAAAATAAATTGTTTATTAATATCATTTTGCAGAAAGCCAGATTAATCCCGATAATACTATTCAAGGAATATTGGAGAGAAATTTTCGGTGCATGAGGAAACCGAAGTGCTCGGAAAAAATCTGCGAGAACTAGTATGGATTGACATCCAAATTATCATTCTTGGTTCGACCGGGGAGTCGAACCAGGGCCACATTGATGAAAAGCAACGACTGCACATAACTAAAATATACAAAAACTTGAAAATCTAGAAATGTCAAACTTACAACAACTAGTAAACACATGCTCTCTTTGACAGCGCCACAGCATCCCATTATACCGACCAACAATATGAGTCCCCCAGCCGCCATCAAGATGTAACATCCTATATAGAATGCTTCAAAACTGGAATTTTCTATGTCGGGAAGGTCTGTGAAGTAGCCAGAGTTATATCGAAGCCATAACGCAAAGCCTAGTATTCCGGTTCCAGCACACTGTTGGAGAGACAAGAGACAAAAAGTAAATAATTAGATCATATTTGAAATATAAGACCAATTTTTGAGGAGACACCAAAATTTGATGATCTTGTCGTTCTGTAGATTTATCCCTACATCGCATCATTTCTCAGGATTCAAGATTCACTTTTATTTTCCATCGAACATATTGAAAATACAACAAAACATAAGATAAGAAAGGCATGGAAAGAGTAAAATCTTTACAAAACACATAAAAATATGAACAAAAGAAATAACATATTGCGCACATAACAAATGTAGAATAAATTCCAAAGTCGGTTTTATCATGGCCAAAATACTGCATACACGTGATACAAGCGATTTTGCAAGTGTGGAATCACCGGGGAAATCACAAAAATTGTTAAAAACTGATAAGAGATTTTACATGTGAAGAATCACATAAAGTCGTAGAAATGACATACAATCGTCATAATTAGAAAATTGTCTATGAGTAAATGACTAAAAATTATCGAGTTCATTTGAAGTTTTGTTATGATTTTGAGTTTTTACACTATGGTGTAATGTTATATAGTCTAAGTATTTGAATCAGATAATCGTATGCTATTTAGTCTGAGTATACATTTTGTATTTGAATCGGATAAGCATTTGTTCCTTATAGCACAATTGTGATTTAATGGGTGTAAAGTAAATGATCCACCAGAAGATTATGGATGTAGATTGTTTTTGTATTTTTACATACAAATTCGAACTTTTGTTCTCGCACGTACGTATCATACACTTTTGATAAATAACATGTATATCTTTGCCACAACGAAATAAATCTTTCAAGATAAAAACCGTTTGAAATAATCTTTAAAACGCGTTTCTGTCCCGGTTTCTGTAGCTTCAACATTGTTTCTATTCCAGAATCTACTTCTACCAGTTATTGTACTTGGACGAGTAATAGTATACGGTATTTAATACTACCAGTTATTGTACTTGGGACGAGTATTATAGTATAACGGTATTTAATGGGTAATCATGTAAATTCCTTGTGGACTTTCCAATTTCTTAAAAATGCATGTAACATTGACCTTGCAACTTGCAAAAAATTACAAATGTGTCTTCACATCTTCTTTTTCAACAATCGCTTCCTTTTTCAGGTTAAAACGTAAATCCAAACTAGAAATTCAATTTGCATAATGATGAATAAAAATGATCAAGGACATGCATGTGTCTTTCAGTGCACAATTTCATTTTCATACTTCTTCATATTGAAATATGCATGAATGTCACAAAATGAATTTGATTCTCACAGAAAAGTCCATCTGTGAATCACATGCATGAATATCTACGACAAAATTTCGATGAACTCCTCTTGTACTTTTCTTGCATAAAATTACGATAAGTAATATTAAGTTTAAAGTCAATTTTCTGCTCTACTTCCGTTTTAATGAATACAATAATGTTCTCTAAAAAGTTAAGCTTCGACATTTATGTCTCCGATGATTTAATTAACAGTCCAACCCGCTTTTGCATGTTATCCAATCATTTAGCACCCGGGGTGTAATAGAAGACATTGTTCAGATAACATTACTTTCAGCGCGTCGGTAATTTACAGAATTCGTTGGACGTAGATAGTAATTAGGATAAGAGAGTCTGGTGAATGCTAGTATATTATATTCCTTTTTGTTTTGATTGTATCACTTAACCACGATGGTGCTTATATGTAATGACTCACCCCGAAAGGGGGGACTTTGCAGATGATATCAATTTTGAGTTAATCATTTCATCTGTTGCAGCATTTTCTAAGCTTTAAAATGGCATCTTATGTGTCGAAATTGATCAAGGCGATCAAATTTTACAACAGAAAATCTGCTGGAAATTCTTATTATTTTCTTTTTTTTTTGCTACCTATTTTCACCAGTATCTTGAAAAGTGTTCTGTCGCAAAGTCCCCCTTTTCCGGGTGAGTCATCACATATATTATTTGATCAATGGGAATTTCAATGCACACCTTGTTTTGCTCGAACCACATTGTTATTATCATTTCAGGTCCAGTTTGTTAATGCTATGCTGCCACATTAAATAGATTTCTGATTTAGAATAAAAAACATGCTTTGATAACAACAGATCATTAGTTTACATTCAATTGACAGCTTCCAAACATTCCGATTTCATACATAAACGAAAACGTCTATGTCAGGCATAACAGTTGATGCTGTGAATGAGTAGGTAATGAAATGATGAGATGTAATTTGCCATCTTGACAAATTTCATTTAATTTCTCCCAACTAAATTCTTCAAACATTCTTCTGATTACGTCTTTAATTCCCAGTGTAAGACCAAGAAAGTCACAACGTCACGATAGTGTGATATAATTTGGAAGTAAACAACAAATCAGGCTATACTTTGATTACGTATAGAGTCATATGTTGATCAGATTACTTAGTATTTGCTTGTTGTGGTTATATTTTGTGGTACATTGGAAATTAACACTTTGTTAAAATGTGGGTTTCTTAACGTGTATATTTCAACAGTTCGTTTAGTAATGGTCATTCTTTTTAATGTGGGCACCCATAAATGGTGGATTTGTTACATGGAGAGTGATTTATGCATCAATTTTTGTCATATCATTTCAACAATCAAATGAAATGTCATAATTTTGGTATGATTTTAAAGACAATTTATTTGACTTTCAAGAAATCAAGAATAGAACCCAAATGAAGTGATTAATTAAGCTTAATGACCCGTTAAAGCTACTTAGCCAGGGTGGAGTTGGGTGAGGTTGAGGTGGGTGAGGTTGAGGCGTCATGAAAATTGTGCATGAATTGTTCTGCCATATCTCCTTAAAAAACCATTGAAGTGTCACAAATCTTATATGATTTTAAAGGCTAGTTATTGTTTATCAAAAACAAGTTGGAATTAACTCGAATAAAATTGATTATTAACGCTATTAACAAGTATAAGTCAATAAGCTAATTTAGCCAGACATGAAAA
Organism: Ophiothrix spiculata; assembly: GCA_000969725.1. Taxonomy (NCBI): domain Eukaryota; kingdom Metazoa; phylum Echinodermata; class Ophiuroidea; order Amphilepidida; family Ophiotrichidae; genus Ophiothrix; species Ophiothrix spiculata. The sequence continues at coordinate 35,269 of JXSR01S009818.1, forward strand.
CAGGCATAAATGTGGTTGGTGTGGATGAGATACGTACATTGTGCATCAAATGTTGTCACAACTTTTCAATAATCGTATGAAATGTCATAATTTGGTATGATTTTGAAGATAATGTATTAGCCTATAAAATCAATTGAAAATATTGGCCAAATAAAGGTATTAATTAACTCTAATCAGCGATTACCAGGAAGGAGTTAGGTATGCATGAAGTGAATGAGATGAAACGCAAATGGGCCTCACCTCAAAAAGAATGACCTAATATGAAAAAGTCTTAGACATACTGACATTTGGTATTCCCGTGATCATGTCAAATATCTATGGGTCAATCACCCAAGCATTTTAATGCTTAAAACTGCTGCCAACTCCATCCACTCCAACCTAAAATTGGAATTAGCAACAATTTTTCTATTATTTTAGACATTTTTTAGCTGAGATAAGTAAACCAATTTACCAATTGGTTTACTTATTTCAGTTTTTTAGCGCATGTAAATGTTAAATTGGGTTGAAATCTGACATGTAAAGTCGGGGGGGGGGGGGGGGGGGGGGGGGGGGGGCGTGTTTTGAAGTAGTATTAGTAATCCCAATAATCCAATATCATGTTTTGGTTTTTTGGACATCTTGGATATCAAACGTGTCTTACTGCCGTAGTCTGATCTTGCAATGGTTGTTATATTTTTGCTCTAAATTTTGAAACAAAACTCACCCATATTGACACGAATTTGGTACACCATATCAATGAGGAACAAACAAACTGTCCACTAATATCAATATCTTAATTTTGACTTTTGGGCGTGAAAATGTGCCTTGCTATATGGTGCCTCATAAATGGTTATTTTTTGCAGTACTTGCAAAGGTTTACTGTTGGAATGATAACCAAAACTACACTGTTAGAACGTTGGGCAAATAATTTACCCAACGTTGGTTCAACTATGAACAACCCAACTTCTGGGTAAATAATTACCAACGTTGCGTAAAATGTTGGCTAATTACCTAACTGTTGGGTAAAAGTTGTAGCTAATTACCCAAATATTGGGTAAAATTTCACCTACAGTTGGTTAATATTATTTACCCAACAATTGGGTTGTTCATAGTTTGACCAACGCTAAATAATTGCCCAACAGTATAACAGTGTATTATATAAACATGTTCAAATTCAAGTAAAAAAGAACATGTAAATCTGCGTAAGTTTGTGACATGGTCCAAAAGCAAATTACACTTTAAAAGGTAAAAAATAAGTACGCACGCGTTTATCAAAAAATGCTTACACTGTTATACTGTTGGGCAATTTTTTAGCGTTGGTTAAACTATGAACCACCAAATTGTTGGGTAAATAATATTAACCAACTGTTGATGAAATTTTACCCAATATTTGGGTAATTAGCTAAAACTTTTACCCAACAGTTAGGTA
>JXSR01S009818.1:47950-70468 GCA_000969725.1 Ophiothrix spiculata
AGTAACCTACTAAGAATACCCAATATTTACTTTTTATCTGCGAGTATATAAGGGCAATGCTTTCATGATATTTTTTAGTTTATCTGTTTCAGATTGCTATAAAGTCAAATACTGATACTTATTTACACACATTATATATCAAATTCAATTGACAACTTTTGGATATTCCGATACCTTACAAAAATGACAGCGTTTAGTGTCATATCTAACGATGATATTTTGTAGATTATCTGTTTTAGATTGGTACAAAGTCAAATATATATACTAATGGTGATTTAATTCAATTGACAACTTCTTGATATTCCGTTACCTGTTCCGGAGCTCGTGTGGTCTAGTGGAACAGTGCAGGACTCCGAATCATGAGGTTGCGAGTTCGAGCCCCGCTACGGCCAACGGGTTATGTCCTTGGGCAAGACATTTAATCTCGATTGCTTCGTCGACCCAAGCGTATTGGGGAGCTGTTAGGGGAATATTACAATCTAAGTTCTGATAGTTCAGCATCATAAGATTGCGATCTAGTTGAGGTGAGATCAGCACTGGGTGAGATGGTTGTGACGATTTCCTAATAACAGCGTAATAATAATGTACAGCGCATTGAGATGTCTTCTGATGTGGTTTGCGCTTAATAAGAATTGTGTTATTATTATTATTATTACCAATGACAACTTTTAGTGTCATATATAACGATGAGATTTTGTAGATTATCTGTTTTAGATTGGTATAAAGTCAAATTATATACTAATGGTGATTTAAACAAATATATCATATTGACAACTTCCGGATATTCCGTTTATACCTTCCAAAATGACAGTTAACCCCTCATTTTCTGATTATATTTTATGCTTTATAACGCAGCAACCAATAAGTAAACCCATATAAAAGTATATACATTTCTAGATGTGGATTTTCATGTAGAATGATAGGTAGGTCAGTTTTGGACCAAAATGTATGATTTTGTACATTTCTATAGATGTGGATTTTCATGTAGAATGATAGTTAGGTCAGTTTTGGACCAAAATGTATGATTTTGGACCAAGGTCCCAAAAACTCCTTGTTCCTGGACCACAATATTTGTAAACAACCTTATTAAATTTTGAAAAAATAAAAGTTGGACCTCGAATGCTTTTTAGAATCTATAGAAACACATGTCTAGGAACGAATTTCTCAATTTTTTGATTTTTGACTTACTTTTTGAAATATTGCCAAAAATAGGTCCAAAATTGGCCCAAAATTATTTTTTTGTAATTTTTGGCCTAAAATAGTAATATGATAGGGGCCCATTTTTAATTTTAATGATGTTTATACCAATGTTTCATAAAGAAATTACTTTCAGCCATTTCCCCTTATTGTTTTGAACATATGTTTTAACTGCCTTATTAATGCTACCGTTAATTCCACTCTATAACTTATTTTTGAACAAAAATAGCATTTTGGCCACCATTTCGCACATCCTTATGAGCGCTAAATTGAATTAAACACATATTAACAACATAATTTGGGGATAAATCATTTGCTTGTGAGTTACTTCCCTCTTTATTGTCATAAATATTTAATGTTCTTAATGCTGTATTATTACCTGTGAAGCAGGAATATTTGTCCCCCGTTCTTACTGTCCGGGTTGTACAGTAAAGTATAGGCTAACGATTACAGCCCGCTAGTCCGAAGGTTTGCCAGTCCGAAGGTTCGCTAGTCCGAAGGTTTGATAGTCCGAAAATGAAAAAAGGTTTGCTAGTCCGAAATTAAAAAGAGTTCGCTAATCCTAGGATTCGCTAGTCCGAAAATGAAATAGGGTTCGCTAGTCCGAAAATGAGCTAAGGTTCGATAGTCCGCAAAAGGAAATAGGGTTCGCAAGTCCGAAAATGAAATAGGGTCTGCTAGTCCGAAAAATACTTAGTTTTGTTGATTTTTTTCGGACTATCGGACCTTTTTTCAATTTTGGATTAGTGAACCTTATTTCATTTTCGGACTAGCGAACCTTTTTTCATTTTCGGACTAGCGAACCTTTTTTCATTTTCGAACTAGTGAATCTTATTTCATTTTCGAACTGGCGAACCTTGAGATAAGCGGACCTTTTTAAATTTCGAACTAGCGGACCTTATTTCATGTTCGGACTAGCGAACCTTTTTTCAAATTCGGACTATAGCGAACCCTTTTTTCGGACTGCGAACCCTCAGGTATAGGAAAATACGCTTTCGGACTAGTGAACCTTATTTCATTTCGGACTGGCGAACCTTCGGACTAGCGAACCTTCGGACTATCGAGCTTTTACCAGGCTAACAACTGTCACGCAACATTAGTTTCTCGCTTTACTCCGTTATATGGTCTATGGAAGGCGGACTACCATTTCAGGGGGACTAAGATTCCTTTCACATCGGGTTTAATGAGACTGAGTGTCTCCTATAACCAGGAGTCCGGGTCTAATTGATCTATATACATGTAATAAGTAGCAATCAATGATTCATTTATCGCACATGTATGTACAAGTACGTTCTACACAATTGAATAGTAGCTAGGACACTCAGTCACACGGACACATCATTACATCGGTCTGATTAAAATAGGAATATGAAAAAGAGAAAAATAATAAATAGATTAATAAATCAAGTAAATTAATGAATTTTTTTACTCAAACAAAATAAATATAAGAGAATGAAAAATAAATGAATAAATCAAGTAAATGAATAAACAAATGCAATTCAAACGAATTGATGAATAGAGAAATCAAGAAAAATAAATAAGAAAATCAAGAGAATAAAATTAAGAAAATAAATAAAATAGATAAATAAATAAATAAATAAATAAAACAAATAAACAAACAAACAAACAAACAAACAAACAAACAAACAAATAAATAAATAAAAACAAATAATGCCGTAGATAAATAAAATTAATAAGCTCTACATTATTAATAAATTCACAGTGTCAGTAATGAGATGTTTTAACACCTGCATTGCATTCACAAATTCCACACATTCCATACACCCGCACGTTGCATTCAAAAATTGCGCAAGTTTTTCCCCAGGTCAGCGTGAAGCAATCACGCCATATCCGGTGCAGCAAGGCATTGTTATTCACTTCCTCGACAGCAACAGCTGACGCAAGACGGATAAAAGTTGACTGCTCATCTAAAAACAACAGTATTTTCATAATATTTCGCTTATCAACATTAAAAAAGTGGACAGAATTACTGTGACAGTGCACTTGAACAGTTGGACGAACTTAAATGACACTTGATGAACATTTTCCAGGATTTGGGAATAACTTGTGAACATGGTGAAAGGATTTTTATGAATCGCCTCGAGCAGACGACAGCTGTACAGTAGTCACGTACAAAGTGCCATAAGGAGTGTAGCCTAGCCTAGGCATGCCAACCAATGCAATGTTGACTATGAATGGATCAATGTGGAAACTCAAAATTTAAACGGAAAATGAAAAAGCAGCTCCGGAAAATTTCGACTGTGCGGTAAGTTAATAAATTTCTGAATAAAATATCATTTTTCATATCATTTATTTACCAAATAGTTTTAGTAATACCTTTGCAAAATAAATAGGGAGAAGGTGGTTAGTGGTATCACTTGAGACGGGGTATCGGATGGCGATTTGCGTCCATGTTTTTTTCCCTCCGAGTGTATAAAAGAAAGAACCCTTCCTTTCGAAAATTGGTTTTACAGAACTGATGATTTTTGGCTAAAAATTAGGCACCAATTTGTGAGTAATTTTATGTCTGATTTAAATATGCGACAGTGACCCCGAAAGGGGGATTTTGCAGTTGATATCAATTTTGATTTTATCATTTCGTCTATTAGGCATAAAAAAACAACAAGTTTGTTTCCCGTGCGCCGCGCGCATTTCGTTTTGGCGTCATTATTTGCGCATTTCACTTTTTTATTTGATATCTTAGAAAACGAAAATCAAAAAAGCCAATTTGATAAAAAGAACGGGGAAAATTGCAAAAATTTTACCAAAGAAGTGTTTTCTTTTCAACAAAAACTTGAAACCGGACAGGTTTCTTACTGAAAAAATCATCAACCATGCGAATTTTTATAAAAATTTGCCTTGGCACCTCTTGAACAATAGAAAAAAAAGAAAACAAAATGGAATAAAAAACCGCATTTCGCATTTAGGTTTTTTGACCACCGACAGGAAACAAACTTGTTTTTTTTTATGCCTTACAGCATTTCTAAGCTTTAAAACGACACCAATGAAATTAATCAAGGCGATGAAATTTTACAACAGAAAATCTGCTTGAAATTCTTAATATTTTCTTTATTTTTTACTGCCTGTTTGTAAAATTGTTAAAAACGCTTTATTTGTATAAGAAACACCTTTCAGGCCCAGACGGCTTTCTCTCTGTTTTTTTTCTAAAACGTTTACCGATTCAAAACGATTAAAAAACACATTATCAATTGTAATCAATTAAGAACCTTTCAAAAACGTTTTGGAATCGTTTTGTGTTTGCTGGGCTGATCCTCAGGGGACTCCTCAAGTCTCAAGTAGCAAATATCGGGATTTAATTCCAACTTTTTGTGTCTTCAAAAGAGTCACAACTTTTGTTTTTTACCCTGCCGAAGATTTCGAATAGGGTTCGGTATCTGACTTGTTTCTTTCTTCTTACCCTGTCGAGGCTTCGGCATGGTTCTGTTTCTCATGTCTTTCTTCTTCTTCTTGGATTATTTACGCCCAATATTTATTGTTCTCGCTCCCGGGGTCGCGCTGAATTTTAAAATATTAAAATAAATATATTTTTGAATATAATTTTTCAACTCATAGCTCGACAAATAAATATGGGCTGAATCTATCCAATTTTGTATCAAACTTGGGTGAACATTTTGTGAAGGGACCAGGATCACCTCTTATTTATGTCATCTCACCCTGAGGGGTCAAAATATTAAAAAAACAACCCCCAACTCATCTACATTATATATATATGGCATGGTCATAAAACTTAAGGACATGAAACGAGAGCGAAAAGAAAAATGTGTGGAGTCACATGGGGTCACTTGATGCCAATAGAAGTGATTCAAATACCTAGAAACACTTCTTAAAATTGTTCAAATGGATGTCCCGTGGGGTAACTGGGTATTCAGACCGGGTAACCACCCGCGTTCGCAAAAAGGTGAGACGTGACGGGTCTCAAGTATTGCGATAGGGCAAGTTGGCCCTCGGTCTGTTTCTGCTTACGTGACCTTGGGAGAAATATGTCACTGATGATTTTTGGTTATGCATAAAGACCAAACTCAGCTCTTTGTTTGAGTTATCAATAAAAAGAGTTTTTAAGTTACCTCAGTAATCTTTTTGAGCAAAAGTAATAGTGTCAAGATATTACTTCGCTAGTTCAAGTTATTATTGTTGATTACGAGGTATGGTACATGTCCAACATATCATGAGATCAAATCCTCTTTATTCTTTGTTTTGTTGGTATACCACGAGATCAAAACTGGGACTATGGGGTGGGTTGGCCCCTACCACACGGGGCAAGTTGGCCCTGTGGCGAATTTGCCCAAGATGGTATGATAACTTGCTCAGATTCGGGCACAATAACATTTATGACGTTTAAACATGATTTTATTTCCAAACAAGTAAATAGATGCGTATAACAAGACGCAAGAAGTCTTGCACAAGACTGATACGATATATGTGACATTTTTGTATGCAGCACATTATAGTGCTTCACTTCAAATAAACATAGTTGCTCGCATCTGGATAACTTTTTGGTCGTGATATGATATTCGAGCTGCTCGATCAGTGCAGCGCTGTCGATGTCGCATGTTGCAGTACTAATGTTCACCCATGTTCTTGGTAAGTTCTTGATTTCCATTGACTATACAGTGTGTCCCAGAATGAAGTTATCAAAGATTTCAACGCCACATAATTCAAAAACTAAATTATTCCAGACAATGAAACTTGGTGACAATCATGCCTGATGTCTTGACTTACTGTGATGCGAAAATGAAGTTGTACAAATTCCACAACAACGAAGAACGCCATTTTTACAGACATAATCATGATAATATTTGTTCAATTATAAGTGCTTTTGTTTTCAAGATTATTTAAATCTAAATCTGGTTCCTTTTCATATATGTAAAACTCATTCAATAAATTTTATTAAGTAATCGTTTCGGAAAATCATTTAGCGGGCCCTTTGAAAGCACGCTAAAGGGCTGGTACCCTGGTCGCAGTGGTTGTAGGAATATGGTAATTTAAAGCAAACATAACACCTCCTTTGTCAATGGAGAAAAGATTATCATGATTGACCAATATCTGCAAAGTGCAGGTATCATTGAAACAATGGAAAGATTTATTTAACATTACCAGGAGCCAGATATCCTCATCGTACGAGTAGCCCATCTTAAAAATGTTAGAAAAATAAAGCTTATGTATCAGAGGGCAGTAGGAACTGCAAAAAAATTAATGCATGGATTTTCTTCATTTTTGCACCAAAGCAAGGGGAGACACCAGGCATAATTGTCACTAACTTTCATTGTCTAGGATAATTTAGTTTTTTAATTATGCGGCATTAAAATCTTGATAACTTTATTCTGGGACACACTGTATTATACTTAAATTTCACATAATTTAGCCGATGATTAAATGCCATAAGCTCGCCAGCAGAGATAGCACTACAAGGGGTACAGGGGTCCAAAGACCATGTTTTTGGCAATCAGACCCATACAATATGGGTTTGAGTCTACCCTAAGGGTCCAAAATTAGCCCAAAATTGACAATTTTGTTTGGAAATCCTATTATTTTGACTTTTTCTTGTGTAGCAATGTGGTAATTGGACCCCAAGATTTCAGAGCTCAGCGCTACCCCTGCTCGCTAGGTATAGGACGATTCAGATCCTGTGGCCGGGGAATTTTGTTGCATAGGCCTAATGTAGGTCTAACTGCCATAGAAATTTGAATACAAGAATCTGAGACTAACTGAAAATGAAATGGTGAAAAAGTTTAGATTTTGATACAAAATTGCCTATTCTATCATTTTTGTTATATACTGATTGGTACATTGAGTGCAATTTTTGAGCCTTGCTATTTTGACTGAAAATCAACTTGAGTATACCGCCATGTGAAAATTACGACTGCCGGAAGGGCCCGCCCGCCACCACCAGGCGTAACTAAACCCTGATGCTGTTACTGCTGATCAGACCTTATTCGTCTATTGGGAACAGATGGCATTTATCACAGAATTATGTGAAGCGACACATCGAAAGGTACAAGTTTGTAGCTAAATTCAACTTGTAAGTTTATAAAGAAAATAAAGAGGACATTTTGCGCATTTTTTATCGTATCGTCAAAAATGAATGATCAATTTTCAAAAAATGTCTAATTCTAAGCCAGTCAATACTCATTCATTTAATACAAAAATATGTATTTTGTCAAAAGCCGTAAATGTTGTAGGCCTACCTTTTCAGACTTATAGGGCCTATGGAGGGAAAACATGCTACGTTACTTACAAGATATTCTGGTATAACTCTTGCAAAACTCCAGTTTGTTCGAAATTTAGAAAATTGGGGAACCAGCGATTTTCATGAAAAGTATACCTTTATAGAAATAATTGTTTTGTATTTTCACCACATCAAGTCGGCTTACCTTGTTTTACTTACAGTAACAATATACCTTTAGAATTAATTAACTTAGGTCTGGCAGTTAATGCAGAAACTTATTTCGATATATTACTCAAGATAATTTAGCTCTAATTTGTTAACCTCGCGTTTGTTTTGATCACGGTTGTAATGATGTGAGGCACTTTTTCGGAGACGTCCTGTAAACTGTTTCATCCAGGGATTGCATCTCCGAGATGTAAAAGAGGTGGTTTCCAAAAAGTGTCCTTCATAAATGGAACAATGGATCTATCTCCTTTAAAATAGTTGTTTACTTTTTGCCTAAAAGTGAGTGAATCATCGGAACGGCAACATTTGGTCCATTTTTCACACGGAGCTGCTCATTTATGAAAACATACGAACATTCAATCAACTGTAATATAGGGCCTACTTGTTTTATGATTAAAAACTAAAAAGAACCCCCTCAATATTAAAAGAAACACAAATTTTTTCAATAGTTACATTTTTAATTATTTTAAACATTATTGAACCCGTCAATGAAGAGTCTAAAGTGAAGGTACTTGAAGATACATTTCAACCCAGCACGGATTTTATACGCTAATTGACATGCCTATACTTTTAGGAAAGCAAAACCCTTTTTTGAGATTCTGGCCCAAGGACTAATACTAATTTTTCAATCGCTAGCACGACAATTTGAAACATTTTCGAATTTCTTTGGATGACACACTTAACTAAGTGCACGTGTGACAAGTGCAAACATTGCACGGGTTTTATGCCAAAAAAGAAAATAAACATGAAAAGTACACGAAGCAAGAATTATACCACTCGTGATATATTTTACACATTGTAGACGTTGCTTGGCTTCTGCTCTTGTACGGCCAGATCATGCCTTTCGAGTAGATGGGGCCAATTGCCGACATTCATTTTGAAGTTCGAATGCATTAGATTCTGGTGCTCGGCAAGAGAATGTGAAGCTGAGCCGAAAACTTCCAAACATTGCACACATTGAACACTGGTTTGATGGACTCCGTCAAACAATTAGGGTGACAAAGAGGGTCCAGTCCAAACAGCTGCGTGAATCTCCTTTGAGATCAGGACTAGCTGTTTTGTGATTGCGTCCGTCGGCTAGACAGGCGGCGTGCCCTTTACAATTAGCTAGGGTCACAATTAACCACAACAACTTGCTACATATTTGTTTAGAATATATGGCCCGAATGATAAATTAAGTTTGAAAATATTTAAAAAGAAAAAAAGTGCAAAAAGCAATATCGTTTATATGGATATCGGCAAGACTGGATCATGCTTTGTCAATAAGAGCAAATCAGGAATGATTTTTAAAAAGGATATAGCTATAATATGATCTCGATGCATGAGTTCTTAAGTTCTTTATCAAGTTTGAACTAGTTAGTTTTAAACGGTTTCAATACTTAATAATCATTGCTGGTTCCCCAATTAATCAATTATTACGAATAAAAGGGGTTTAAAAAGGGTATTCTGTAACCTTTATTTTATTGGCTTTTCTATTTGCCATTTCCATTATGAATATGAAAAATGGTATGCATATCGGTTGCATTTGTCAGCTCGTAATTGCTCAGGGTGTCCCAATAAACATAAACCTCTGAGAAAATCAGTTCTGTTTCTAGGCACATATTTATTGGGACACCCTGTATAAAGTACATGATGCAGGTCATGGCCCATGCAATCACAATCCGCTGCCACGGTTAATGCTACAATACTTTCCCCGTTTTGCTCTTGCCGCGTTGAAGTCGTCCCTTATTGCCTATGGTATCCAGAGAAACTCCACTCTCTCCTTCTCCAAATGGATCCTTCGATGAATTTTATGGCAGTGACAATTTTTGACGGTCATCGTTAGATATTTCACACGTTCTTGATTGCGATGATTCGGCACATTTTGTGCACAGCAAGACATATATAGGCCTATATATGTTGGTGATAGTAGGCGTATTACGAATTTTTATCATTTTTCCCCTCTTCTAAACCCTTACAGTCACGGGTACAGCCCTCACTTTCTCAATGACCTGAACCCCATACTCTTAGCAATGCCTAGTCGGGTTTTTTTTTACTAGAAACCCTAGTCAAATGATTTTGACTCGAATCTGATCAGTTTGAATGCACATACTTGTCATTATTGTCCCCGTCCTATAGACCTTTTCAAACAGCGATCGGAAAACTTCGGAAAACATGGTCACGTGCCACAGCAGTTGCAGTCGGCAGACGACGATGAAAACAAAAAATGATAGTACCGCAAAGGGGCACTATAGTATCATTATATTGGCAATAGTGTCTTTCAAATGCTGAAACTTCCATGACAATATTGAACAAATATTACGAGATGGTTCAAAATGTGAGCCGAGTCAACGGGGAGGCGGTGGTGGAAAAGGGGGTAGAGGAAAAGCCCATTGACTTGTACACAAAATTGTGAAAAAATACCAATCTTTCAAAAGTTGTCATGCTAAAAGTTGAAATCCTACAAGAATAATTTTGTTTGCACACTTGTTAATGAGGAATAAACATATCTCTTCATGCCAAAATATTAATGGTAGGTGATGTATAGGTGATGTATTGAATAAAGTTTGACGAGGATAAACTTTATCATTTTCAGGGTATTTCCACAACTAGTTTCAACAATGTTCAAGGGTCAACATTTTCATGACAAGTTTCGTACGTTGTGAAAACGTTGGATGAACAAGACTTGTTGTTAATGCATAATACCGTGGGCAAGAAACTTTACTCTACTTGCTCCGTGGTCGGACAGTCACGTAAAGCCGTGGGTCCCCTGTATAATAGACTCCTTCATGGGGTATGCACGTTATGCAAGTACTTTTATCATTGATTGATTGATTGAAATAAACCAAAGTCTATTGGATCAGGTTAATTATTGAGATAAATTATGCATGTTTGATCACCCTGTATACCAAAAATGCCCATAGTAAGCAGAAATTTGAATGTAACTTGTCTCAAGCATGGTCAACTCCGGGGGTCAACTATCGCTATAAGACATATAAAGAACTCACCAAATAGCCCATTGAGGAATACAATCCTTTTGAAATGTATATAATTTTAACCATCCTGTATATTTCACCGTGTGGATATTAAGTGAAAAGTTCTATTTCCTTATTGAGAGTCCTATGTTTTATCAATATAAATCAATACCTGTTTTGTTTTATGTTGATGACTCTGTATATTAAAAAAGGTCTATGAAGAGAATAAAATTAACACACTTTTTTTAGTTTACACCCTGTATAATTTTCACACACCGTGCACAATATAATTGTCCTTTTTGGGTCAATATCTGAATAAAAGTACCAACTTGATGCATCAAAATCTATGCACCAAATGACGTTATTTGCGCTTTGAAATTTCAAAATTTTCTATCACCTGAAGGGCCACATCCACCTCAGACAACCCTACATATTCCCATATTGATTGTAGATTGCCAAATACTAGGCTCATAATTACTTTGCTCAGATTTGGATACAAAAATGTGCCAACTTGAAGAATGAAATAAAACAAAAATATATGTATCAAATGGCGTGACTTGCACTTTGAAATTTCAAAATTTTCTATCTCCCAAGGGGGCACCCCCCCCCCTCAGACACCCCTACATATTGATTGTAGATTGATAAATGCTAGGCTCATAAGTACTTTACCAGATTTGGATACAAAAAAAGTGTCAACTTGAAGACTGAAATAAAACAAAAATATATGTATCAAATGGCATGACTTGAACGTTGGAATTTCAAAATTGTCTATCTCCCGACGGGGCACATCCCCCTCAGATTATATTGAAAATTTGTAGATTGATAAATGCTAGGCTCATAAGTACTTTGACCCCCCAGATTTGGATAAAAACGTGCTAACTTGAAGCCTGAAATAAAACAAAAATATATGCACCAAATGGCGTGATTTACACTTTGAAATTTCAAAATGTTTATCTTCTGAGGGGCACATCCCCTCAGACACCCCTACATTTTGTTTGTCGATTGCCACATGTTAGGCTCATAAGTACTTTGCTCCCAGATAGAAAAAATTGCCAACTTGTAGAATGAATTATACAAAACTATATGCACCAAATGGCGTGATTTGCACTTTGAAATTCCAAAATTATTTGTCAACTGCTAAATGCAATTCCCTGAACTAAACTGCTCAGATATGGATGAAAAGTGCTAACTTTAAGCATCAATTAGACAAAATATATGTACTAAATGGCGTGAGTTGAGGTGAGGAGGATATTGTTCAATTTTGCTGGGGGCGCCAAAATTAAGTTGTGGGATAAAATCCGCGGGATGTGATGAAAAGCTTTGTAAGTGTAAATACATTAAATCAATCTATAACATAGAGCCATATGTTAATTAGGATTCTTCAGAAAAAATCACCTTGGGGTTTAGGCTTTCGCCAAGGAAACCCGACTTGGTACTTGGTACCAAGTAAGCTAAAGGAAGCTTATCTTTAACAGGGCTCCAAGATGTTTTTAAATCCAGTTTTGAATGTAGGAGAAAGACCGGAGTAGCCGGAGAAAAACCTGCAGAAGCGAGCATGGACTGAAAATCACATGTACATAAAGCGTCGGGTGCGGGACTCGAACCTGGGACCATGATTGGTGCAAGGCGAGGGAATTACCGCTGCGCCAACCCGCTCCCCTTATTTTTTAAAAAGATGTTTATGTTGGTTATACTCTTTAACAGTTTTTTTTGTGTTGGTTAATTTTTCTGATCTATTCGAAAGTAACAATGAGAGAAAATGTTACTTAAAATATTACGTACGCGTAAGTATTTGAGAGGTTTAAAAATGCTTCAGTTTTGATTTTTAGCTCCTTTATGGATTATTGGCATATTTAAACCATTTTAAATATCTTTTTGAATTTTTCAACTATATTCATTATACATAACAACACACGTCATTAAAATAACTCAGCGAGATCAAAACAGCAAGATATATCATCATGACATGTCAAACTGAAATAAGCAAATATTGGATTCATCAGTCATCAGGACAATTATTATATCAGTATACATGAAGATAACAAAATAAAAACGGAAAACAAGTCATAACAAGAGATATAAAATATTCTTATTTAACAGATGGCAAGGATTTTCAATGATGGCAAAAAACGAGATTAAAAAAATATACCACCTAAGTGATAAAAATCATCCCAAATGCATTTTTACATATATTCCTTGCTGATATTCAATCAGTTCTTGCAAATCGCAAAGTTACTAAAATAAATAAATAATCTAACATTTTGACAAATTTGAAATTGGCTCATCTACTGTGAGTTATTAGAAATATAGTCTGCGACTTATTCAGAATAGAATTGTCTATCGCACTATATTGAAAAATGCAACGAACTAACAAATTTTCTCAATTTTCTCAAAGCTAGAAAATGAGATGTGCAAAAACTTTATAGCGTGACAAAATCATGTATCATTGACCTTGCAAGGTATTACAAAAAGTATTCTAGTCTCCATGTCTAGCCTTCCAACGGTAGCTTCCTGATTAAGCTGTTAAAAAGTAACTCAGAATCCAATTTGCATACAGATGAACAAAATTGCTCGAGGACCCTACTGTGTTCTTAATTTTTAGACAATTTTCAAATTCATATTTCCTTACATTGAAAATACGTAAAAGAAGCAAAACTCAGTCTCTGAATACTGAAAATACGGTAACAAAATGACCCATAGTTTGTACTTTTCTTGCATAATAGTTATAGTAAGCATATAAACTTTGAAGTCAATTTTATGGTCTACCTTCTTCCCTTATTGAGATAGAAGGGCGGATGCAATGGTCAAGAATATTTACCAAAATTTATGGATTTGTCACCTTTTTATGTATTTATGCCGGCGTATCAACCTATTTTTAAATGAATGGACTAATGATACTTTTACTTGGAAAATGTGAATTAAACTCTTTAGTGTATAGGTTAAAGTGGAAAAGTGAGAAAATTCGAAATTTAAAATGTTTTAAAACGTATTTCGTACACATACTGTCAGTAAAGATGGATTGTTTGGCATGCTTTATTTTTGATGATTACATCCTCCGCATGTACTCCTGACAAAGACTTGTGGAACGATATGTAGGTATAATACAGTATAAGTGAATTGATGGTGTTGTACTATAAAGAAATAAGCTTCACCCTTCTCACAAGCCCATTTTCATTACTCTTTATTCTAAAGTTGTCATCATTTTCGGGGGGTCAGATGCAGAATTGTGTCTTTTTGCCAAACTCTCCCGTTCTAATTGCAATGGTATATTCATTTTTTTCAAGAACAGTGCAATTCCAGTGCAATTCTACTAATAGATACAACACTGAGCCTTGAGGCTTTTCTGGAAACCATTGATGATATATTGCATGGTCTGTTTTGGGCTTCAGCCAAAGATGAGCTGAAAGTTACAGACTTGAAGCTTGGGAATCCTACTTTTCACTTCAAACATAATATTTTCATTCAATATCCGAATGTTATAGATATAAATAATTCACATGTGTAACTTGGCGTCTAGGATCTTTACACATTCCCATTTTTTTGTGCGCTTAAGGCAAACCCCATGAAATGATGGAAATTAAAACAAATATTAAACAAACGGAATCAGGAATATCCTGGGCTTTATTCACTGTTCATTGTATCAGTACCAAACATTTTTATTAAAATGCCCAGAGCATCCAAGAAATGTTCTTTTGTAAACCAAAGTGGGCTTCATGATCAAGTACATGTCCTAATTAAATGATAAGTATGAGTTTTATTTTAGTAACCTTTCGTATGCGCATTCATTTATTTTAGAAAATGAAAAATGCTTAGGATTTCGGCGGTTGTCTTTGCAAATTGAAGTACTTAAGACTGCTTAACATCAGCACTGCTTAATATACTTAAATTCTACAACTTAAGTAATTCATAAACTACGAATCAATGCGTTCATAAACCACGAATCAATGCATCAGATCTGTGAATGTACCCATCGTTTGTGTGTTTCCTCAAATAAGTACAGGGGATATCGCATTCAAAATGATTCATATTGCAAAATATTATTTTACACTTTTGTTGTTGTGAATGAGTATGCGATGAAATGGTGTCATTTGCCATCTCGCCACGGGCAAATTCCATTTAATATTCCCAAATGTGAATTCTACCAAACATGAACATGATCAAGCACAAACCAGTGTTGGTTTAGTCTACGTCTTTAATTCCCAGGGTAAGGCCCTGGAAGTCACAACGTCACGATATGTGGTGATAGCTTTACCAAAGTATTCTAGCCATACTAGAATACTTTGGCTTTACATAATTGTGTGAGTAAACTTGAAGTATTACGTAGAGTCATATGTTGTTTAGGATACTTGTTTATTTCTTAACAGTTGTTCGTGTTGTTTATTCATTGTGATTTATATGAAATTAAACACTGAAAGAAAATGAGACATAATAAGTTTAAAAACAATTACACACGCAACATTCTTACAAAATTGTCTTTATAAAACGCTTGAAATGCAACCTCTTGTTAAAATGGCTTAATGTCTTTATTTAAAACTACAAATATTCATAAACGCACATGTTAATGAACTAATTCACCGAGATCGTAGCAGTATGATATCATCACGACATGCTTAAATTGAAAGCAACAAATATTACATTAATCAATCATATTTAAAAAAATTAAAGATGATATAAAATTCATATTTAATAATTGTCATTCTATCAACATATGACTCTTCGTAATAATTGTCAACGTATGACTCTTCGTAATAATTGTCAACGTATGACTCTTCGTAATAATTGTCAACATATGACTCTACGTAATAATTGTCAACATAAGACTCTTCGTAATAATTGTCAACATATGACTCTACGTAATAATTGTCAACATATGACTCTACGTAATAATTGCCAACATAAGACTGTACGTAATAATTGTCAACATATGACTCTACGTAATAATTGTCAACATAAGACTCTACGTAATAATTGTCAACATAAGACTCTACTTAATAATTGTCAACATAAGACTCTACGTAATAATTGTCAACATATGACTCTACGTAATAATTGCCAACATAAGACTGTACGTAATAATTGTCAACATATGACTCTCTACGTAATAATTGCCAACATAAGACTGTACGTAATAATTGTCAACATATGACTCTACGTAATAATTGCCAACATAAGACTCTACGTAATAATTGTCAACATAAGACTCTACTTAATAATTGTCAACATAAGACTCTACTTAATAATTGCCAACATAAGACTCTACGTAATAATTGTCAACATAAGACTCTACTTAATAATTGTCAACATAAGACTCTACTTAATAATTGCCAACATAAGACTCTACGTAATATTTGGATTTGTTGTATACTTCACCCAGGATACTTTAACATTATATTACTACATACCGGGCCATTTTGACTTTCCGGGCGTTACCCTGGGAATAAGGCGTCTAAACCAATATCGATTTGTTATTCACTTAAGAAAAGTAAGTAGAATTTGACGGTGTCGAGATGACAAATAGCATCATTTCATCGCATACTCATTCACATCATCAATGCTTAAAATTGTAACTAATCTTATGCATGCTAGTAGGGACTATCTCAAAAGCACTGACCTTATTTACAAACAAACATATCGGAGAGTTCTCAATAAGCATGGTAGGGGTTATTTGTATAGTTCATGAAAGAAGTCTTAACCACGTAACATTAACAATGAATGATATAAAGTATACAAAATACCATCGATGTTGGTTGAAACTTGAACTGATTTTTGAGATGCTCACTCTTTAGGGTGGCTTTGGAAGTCATTTGACTTGGTCTATACTGGTAATGCCCACTGATTACAGGCATATTATGTGTTTCCCAGATTGTCCAATATGCAATACAGAAAAAAAAACCAATTCGCTTTTGTTTTGGCACGTTGAGGAATATTTGGTCTTAGGGTGCTTAACCCAAGAGCTGGAGATTTACCAACCTATGTTATAACATTTAAAAGGCCAATTATAAATATGAACTAAGGTAAATGCAAGAATCTATGGTAAATGTTTCCTTGCAGGATTATTGTAATTGGAAATATAGGACAGGGCAATCATCATCAAACAATCAGATACCACAATCTACATCGTGTATTTTTGCTCCAGTTTTTAACCTCCTTGTTTATATTGGTATCTTGACTATAATTAATAAGAGTTATCTCATCAGGCTCAATAGATATAAAAATACCTGAGTGATGACATAGTGTACGAAAATTAATTAAAACTTTAATACATGCGCATAAGAAATGTTTTTTCTTGACAAACATGGAAATGAGAAATCAGTATTGATGAAATTTGATTGAATTTATATGTTGTAAATTTCTGGGACGTATATCTCTAACCTTTTCTGAAATTGGAAGCATCTATTCCACATATATAGTAGGGTTGCTTTGCGAGGGAATTACTTGATTGTATTAAATGGCCGGAGTCTTGGATTGATTGAGTTATATATAAGATAAGAGTTGTGAAGGTCAACGACAGGAAAAGTATCAGTCACAGATACACGAATCATTGCAATTACTTAGCCTGCGGACCAGCATTCTAGCAATTGACGTTATGATATTAATACCATTGAGAGCGATTGTCGTAAGTCGCAATGTCAATGAGCGATAGGACTTTCTATTTTTACCTTATGACTGACATTTCTAACACGAACAGGGTCGATATTTAACGAAATTAGTGTTGATGTTTGTGTTACATTATTGCTTTCAGAATAATGCGACAATGTGTAGGGTTTCTCTTGAAATATAATTCAGATTGGGCAAAACCAATGAGCAATGACGTGTATAAAGTATTCGTAAGGTATATTTTAATTTGTTCAGAATGCCTATGCTTCTTGTGTTGTTTTTTCCTTTAAGAGTTCGAGATTATGTTTAATGTGGTGTACAAAGTATCAAGTTTGTTTCATATTCAATGATAACTTAATTATTACATTTGAACCAGTAATTAACGTCTTCCAACATGTCCAATTCTTTGTTCACTGTGTTAATTTGAATTAATGTATTTTTATGCGAGAACACCATTGTGATATCATGCGCAAAAAATAAATGAATAATGTCATTAACAATTAAGCATAAACAGAAGTGGACCCGGGATACATTCTTGTGGTACTTCACAGACGATTTTTTTTTTATTGATTGTAATTTATGTCGTGTGGTATGTTTTTACTGACTGTCATTTTTGTCGTGTGGTAGAATCTTTAAAAAATCATATCGAATATAATTAAGCCACGCTTTTGATCCATGTTTCTTTGTAATTATATGAATTCGAAGATACGATAGTAGAGGAATGGGGTTAAAACTGAAGACCTATAAATTAAAATCGACCGTTTTTCCCCATTTGATCATTTATCCCAGTCGGTAAAGTGTGGCGCAAGTAATTATGCCAGGGTTCAAATCATGGATGGTCAGTTATTTTTTAACTGACTGTTATTTATATTTACTTAAATAATAATAATATATTGCGAAATGTTGTACAGTGAAGTTTAAAAGATTATTTTTAAAAAGCAATATGTTAGTTCTAGCATATCATATCTCAAAATTGAATAAGATGAAATGTCTATGTTGTATGATGTATTTGGAATTGGCATAACAGTTTGTTAACTTTCATATACCGGTACATTCATGTAATCATTTAAAAATGTGCATTTCTGATTGACAGTCCTCTTTACGGCATTTATGATATCAAAATCTCGTTATATACATAAACATACGTCCATAGAACTTATTTAGCTAGATGAAAGTGACATGTGAATTATCACACTTTAGATTCATCAAACATCATCAAATATTTGAGTGAAAAATGAGAAGATGCCAAAGACATGCAGACATAAATAATATAATAAGGTTCTGAACTTGAAAGTACAATAAAAAACCCTCTCCGGAATAGACATTTCCCGGGAGACGTTTAAAATCCGATTTATTCTGGTTGATTATACATAGATATTCTTAAACATGCACTTATAGGATAAGAGAAGTCTGAGAGATAACAGGCATGACTCCCTTTTAACACAATATTTTATACTTAAACGAAACGAGGTTGCTCTTAAATCAGATTTGTCGTCTGAGCTTCACCCACTTATTGTAAGAGTTAATCTTGTTGACGATACTCAAATCGAGTTTTAAAAATCTATACAAATTACTTGAAGAAACAGATTTAAGAATGTTATAAGTGTAGTCAGGTTACAGATGACATTCCTACGATCAGGCTGTAATTCTATTTCAAAAAGCTAACATTTTAGGCCAAAAAAATAATTGTTTGGTTGTCTTCCACAACTTTTTTCAGAAAAGTGCGGGCGGGCGGATTGTTTGTTTCAAATGTAAGTCAAAGCTATACCAAATTATGGCCTCTATTAAAGATACAAATAAGTCTACTGTACCTAAAAATCTCTTTATACAAGTTTAAAAACAGTATTAAAATATATATATAAAAAAGGAAAGAAGGACAACAACAAATTTAAAAAATATTTTCAAAAGATAAAAATTCTCAAAGAAAAAAAACTTTTTTGGAGGAGGAGGAGGAGGAAGAAAGAGGAAGAGGAAGAGGAGGAAGAGGAAGAGGAAGAGGAAGAGGAGGAGGAGGAGTTCTTTTGCACGAAACTTACACACTTCACTTGAAAACTTCCTTGTAGTCTTAGTGTTATATACTGCATCGGATTATGCATCCAATACCAAATGGTGAGTTTATTTAGGCTGTTTTAAAGCAATGTAATACCAAGGAGGATGGTTATACTAATCCTTTAGATAACTGAAATTCCACTCTAAATTATCTTAGTGACAGCTTAAAGTTTTATATGAGAATTAAGTTTTGCTCACAAACATTGTTGTATGCATGCTGTCGATTCATATTTCAGATGTTTGAAGAAAAATAAGCATTTCAGAACTATAGTAGTAAGTGTTGTCATTAGATATATGAGCTTGGATTATTCCCTGGATTTTGTCTTACATTCTAAAGGAAGTAAAATGGTTTATAAGGGTAGTATGTCAACAGTTTATCCTAGTTTGAAGTGACATAGAATCTATTAGTCGATTGCACACAGCTGTTTGACTAGAGCATTGAAGATTCTTGAAACATATAGACTCTGTGACCATCTACTAATACACCAATCAATTACGGGTTATTGACTTCATGCAGGTACTATGGGGAAACTCAGCGAGAACTCAATGTGCATTGCATGAAATATATCTAGTTAGTCTAGTCTAAGAATAGGAGGGGATAGTCGTTACAAAATGTACATTTTACCTACATATAATATCAATTACGAAAATCATGAAACTCAATTCCCTTTTTATCTATAACAATTTCAGGCAACTCTCTTTACAAAGAGTAACAAATGACACATGATATGTATGTATTACGAGATTATGTAATGTCACGTGGCTTGTTTACTATAGTTTGTGGCGTGTAATCTGTAGTTTAATACTTATGAATAATAAGAAGCATAGCCTGAGCCTTTTTACATTTTGACATCTATAGTCGCGTGATCAAAACCTTTTCACTTTTACGCGTCTTGTGCGCCAAGGTTTAAGTGAGCTCGTGAGCTCGGGTGATTTGACAGTTCTGTTGCTGCGCGCGTAACTTGATGATCAATTTTATTGGTTTTTTATTCACGCACGGTGCAATTTGGTCCCGCCCAGAATGAAAAGGTTTGTTTCAGATGACTATAAACCTCCAAAACAAAATACCTTCGCAAATATAACGTTCCCAGTACTTAACGTTTAAAATAACGAGGATATTTTCGATGATTTCATGCGTTCTTTTTTATTTAGTAGAATAGTATGAGCAATTTTTATGCAAAGAATCTTCTTATTTGAGCATACAATTGATTCAAATATATACTAAGGTACATAAAGTTCAAAAATCAAGTCGACAATTACTTAAAATGAACCTTAGCAACATGCTCTGTAATGTCGACTCAGGAAACGAGTTCCTCTATCGAGCAATTCAATGTAGGCTTACGTAAGTCCAAACGTTTGTTTCCCAAGGTAATTTTCATCAGATTGTTATAAAAATAGTTAATAACTTTAATAATCTATGACTGACATTTGTTGAAAATCTAAAAAGGTTCATATGTAAGTGTTCTTGAGAAAAAAAAAAGAAAGCGTGTCATTTTGTACTGTCAGCATTGGTTGGACAGTAATAACAACACAATAGCCTATGAAGATTTCAAAAAGTTTGCAAAGGTCTTTAATTGAAAAAAATTATCAGAATCAAGTGAATTTTTTAGGATGTATTTATTTTGTGTTCATCTATCTAACTAGGTGGAAAAGAGGTGATGGTTTAAGCAATGATAGAATTCATGGTTTTTGCAACTTTAAGATGTGTACAAACATTGTCAAAACATAAATAGCCACAATAAATGTATTATTATTATTATTGATCATAAGCAGCCAACATTAAATATATTGTCATTTGGAATCGCTGTAGATACTTAAAATACTTTAATCAAATTTAAGAACATCTTTCACCTAACGACTTGAGTTGGATTCATGATTATTTTCAGGCTTACATTATACCGACGTGATCAGTATGAAATCAAAAACAGCTTTTTAAAGCAAGTGATCATGGTAATGAAAACAATACAAAGGAGAATAGCCTGTGTTTGGTATATCACTGATCTTTTAAAAGATTTTCTCTATTTAATTTGAGACTTAAAACAAAATGTTTTTTCATATCATTGATAATTTTCCAAAATGTGTTCTTCAATCTGTTTTTTATCAACATACGTTTCGTATAATATAGATGTGTTTGCATTATTTAGTTAGATTAAAAAATTGTATATAGTTACTATTGTTGAAAAAATAAGATGTTAAGCAAATGCACTTTATAAGATTTTAAATACTACTGCCAAGAAAAATCAAGATGTTAACCAAGCACACCTTTATCACATTTATACAATGTATCATGCTAAAAGTTTCTTATTTTCAAACTTGCATCTCAAATAAAAGTAGTTTGTGGAAATAAGTTTTTTTTTGCTATAACAATGTGCCGTTATAGGTTTTGAATATTACATTTAGCATGCACTATTGAATTTCAAAAAAATTAGCATTGCAGTACGGTATTATACATTTTAAACAAACATACACGGTTGCTCATATAGTTGGAATAAAAATATGTTTACCTCTTTTTTATGAAAAGGTCAATTTATGAGGAAAATATCTGAAAACTTATGTTGATTTTGGTCAGATTTGACAGGTAATCTTGTTGGGTTTGAAATGGAACACCGAATGTGAGTAATTTTCTCATGTACTGTAAGGGGACAACGACACAAATGGGTCAAAAAAGGTGATATTTAGGTCAAATTTGATTTGACCCCGCCTTGTTCAAGGCCATTTCTCTTCTCAAATTGAGTGGTCATATGGAATGTTTATCTGTAATAGAGTGATAAGCAGGTGATTGAATGTCTTGCTCACGCTTGACTGCGCCAAGAGAGTGCTTAGAAGCAATTGAGCTTTACATAAAAAAGTGGTAAATATATTTTTATTCCAACTATATGAGTAACCGTGTACGTTAGTAGCATATAGAGCGCCAGACAGTATCAGACAACCAAGCACGTATTTAGGCCTACAAGTGCGTCTTGATTGAGGCGATTTTGTTTTGCTTTGATTTCAGGCGTTTTTTTTTAAAGTTATTAAGCATATCTTAAGAATCGAAAAAAATAGTTTTGACAAAAATCAAAATCCTATATGACAATATTTTTTCGTAAAAACAGCATTTTTTTATCAAACTTTGCATAGACTTATGTACAATATTTCGCATTAAATTCCTGTTATCTTGAAAATGCGTGATTGGAATCTTTTAAAACTTGCAGAGAACATGCTTTAGATGCTAAAGTTTAACATATTGATTTAAAATTTTTACCTCAAAAAAATCCGTCTAGAACGGGTTATTAGACTCTAAAAATTGACTTTCCCATACAAATTTTT
>JXSR01S009824.1:0-10915 GCA_000969725.1 Ophiothrix spiculata
GAATGACATACCTATTATCAGGCTGGTTAACGTCCCAGTTAGAATGACATACCTATTATCAGGCTGGTTAACGTCCCAGTTTGAATGACATACCTATTATCAGGCTGGTTAACGTCCCAGTTTGAATGACATACCTATTATCAGGCTGGTTAACGTCCCAGTTTGAATGACATACCTATTATCAGGCTGATTAACGTCCCAGTTTGAATGACATACCTATTATCAGGCTGATTAACATCCCATCCTGAATGACATACCTATTATCAGGCTGATTAACATCCCATCCTGAATGACATACCTATTATCAGGCTGGTTAACGTCCTAGTTTGAATGACATACCTATTATCAGGCTGATTAACGTTCCAGTTTGAATGACATACCTATTATCAGGCTGATTAACGTCCCAGTTTGAATAAGCACCCCAAGTACTTCCATCTGTCCATGAGAAATCTCCTTCAAAACCTCCATCCTACAGATTGGGTTTAATGGATTAGCATTAGAAAATGTGACCCGTCATATCGAAAGGTACCGTAAGGTTGGCATAGTAAAGTATGGCTATTGAAGCTGAGCATAGTCAAAAATCACCTCCAAGGTCGAATTTCTAATTTCATCAGAAACGTTACCTTTGAATTGTATTCTACCATATTAATCAGGTTCGAACATCCAAAATATAAGACAAATGTTTTAAAACCCGAGATAAAAATCCTTTCTTCATTCAAGTTTTACCAGTACAGAAATTTTAAACTTGATTTTCTCAGAACTATACTTTTCTAAATCAGCCTAATGCCTTTAACCAATTTTAATGTAACGTTGCAATCAAAAATCCAATAACTAAAAGCAAGGTGTCATTTTAAAGCTTAAAATAAAATCTTTCAGATGAAACCAAAAAATCAATTTTCATTTTGGGACCCTTTTAAGGTACCTTAAAAGGTACCTTTCGATATGACGGGTCACAAGTATTAATCAGATAGGTCAGACAGGTATTATTTTTTACTCTAAATCATGAAATGCTAAATATTTAAGAAAATGGAAAAGGTCTTTTCATCTTCCTGTTTTCAGAGCTGGACCTCTCCAATGATCACAAACCCCTTTAAAGTGGTCCATTAATACATTTTGCAAGGTCGTAGAAGAAGATCTTTCAAAAAATATTTAATAATAAGTTATGATTGAAACCTTACGAAAAAAAAAGAAATTTGAAAAATCTTTCAAAAAGGAGGGGAGGGGACCAGGCCTGGCAGGGGACCACAAACAAGTATATTTTTCATTTTGTCTTAATTTGCATGAGGTGTGTGAGTGGCGTAATGAAAAGTATGTTGTCTGGAAAACTGGTTCTTAATTGTAACTCTTGTTGTGCGGCAGTCAAGTATGATTTAAACTAAGATTTTGCGGAATCAACAATACCAAATTTACTTTCCATCCTGTCAACCAAGATCTTGAGGTCGACCGTGTCGAAAGCTGCAGACATGTTGAGTAAGACCATGAGGACAGCTTTACCTTTATCCATAGACTGCGGGATATCATTCTTTACCCAAAGTAAGGCAGTCTCGGTGCTATGGTGCTTCTTATAAGCAGATTGGAAAACTCCACCGAGGCAATGGCTGTCCACATGGTCTGTCACTTGGCATGCCACAGCCTTTTCAATTATTTTTGATAAAAAAAACTGATAATTGAGACAGGTCTGTAGCTCTTAAGTACATTGCGATCCATGGTGGATTTTTTGATAACCAGAGTTATAATGAATCGTTTCAAATTGGATGGAAACACACCATTTAAAGAACGATTAACAATAGTTGTGATAACAGGCAACAACACATTCAAGTTTTCCTTGACTAACCAGGATGGGAGTGTATCTAAACAACAAGATTTGCTCTTGAATTGCATAATTATTTTGCTAACTTCATTAGTTGTGAGTTTTCGAAAGTTGTACATCCGTAACTCTTCCTCAACAATTGAGGATTGATCGACATTGTCAGAATCTTTAATTGTAGAGCTGACATTGTTTCTAATTTTCTCAGCCTTGCTGATAAAAAATGTCAAAAACTTGTTAGAAAGATCTTCATATGAATCACAGTCAGGGAGAATAGAATTAGATTGGTTGAGAAGAACACTGATGGTATTATACATTTCTTTAGAACTGGCATTCATACACTTGTTAGTAAAGTACTCCATTTTTGAATTAGTACTAAGCTTTGAAACACAGTCCTTTTATGAGCTTTAAATGCAGTTTCATCAGCATCAGATTTACTCTTCTTCCATCTACGCTCAAGTTTACGCCGGACACGTCTTTCTTTGTGAATGACCTCATTGTACCATGGTAGCTTGGGCTTAATAGTACGTGTTCTGTCACTATTGGCCAAATATTATCAAGCACTGCGGATGTAATGGCCTCATATGATTTAACAAGTACATCAACATTGTTACTCTCTGGAAATCACTAAAACGCTCACCTAGCATAGAAGTCAATTGTTCATGGTTTAACTTGCCATATTCGTGCGTAGTTGATATCACTTTAAGTGGAGGTGGTTTTGCACATTGTACTAAACAAGAAATAGCATTATGATCAGAATAACGTACACCAACATCAACTTGGTGAATAAGGTCGTCATCAGGACGTGCAATTATGAGGTCTAGTGTATGTCCAGAGACATGAGTAGGGCCGAAAACATATTGATCAAAATTTGCAACATTGATAATATCATTGAATCTTTTTGTGTTGGACCTGTTAGGTTCATCACAGTGAATATTAAAATCGCCCATGAGTGAAAGTTTATGTGGTGTAACAGAGATTTCGTCCATAAAGTTGTTGAATTCATCCAAAAACGCAGAGGTTGTACTTATTAACTTGAGATGGATAAGAACGGTAGACGCAAACCAATTTGATCGAGTTATTGATTATTAGGGTACGGTGCTCAAAAGTATCAGAGTCAAAACCTGATGGAGTGAAGGTCAAATTCAAAGAACTTTTGTACATAACATCATTCCCACCGCCATGTGTAACGCTGTTCCGGGGAAAGTCAACAAAAGTATAGCTGGGAAGTTTTATTTCGCCTCTGACCACAGCATCGTCAACTGATAACCAAGTCTCCGTTACAATCATGATGTCGGAATCTTTGGACATGACGTAATCAACCAGGGTGACAGTTTTGTTTCTGACGGACTGAGCATTCCATTGATAAATGGAAAGATATTTGTTATGAGTGTTAGTGCATTGTATAGGATGCAAGTTTGAAAGATTTCTGGAAGGTTTAGCATGATTATCCTATCTTATTGCTATCCTAGGAACAGTTATAACTTTAATATGTCTTTGCTTACAGCTGCCCCTCCTCTTACCCCTATGGGTGGTAGGTTTAGATTGATCACTTTGCAGGTGTTAATTTGCTGACCACTATCATGGCCCAAGCAAGCTCCATTCCACACCAAGCATCATTTCAGGTTCTGCGGAAACCTCTAGGGGCGCTGAACAATGATCAGCCCATATACGCACCATCGCTGCCCAGATCAGTTCCCCGAGTTTCGTACGGCCTTCCACAAGACAATTAGCAGTTAGTTCCTTGTCCAAGGGATCTTCAAACACACTCTCAACTTTTGGCACCAGTGGGGTTCGAGCTCTGGACCTTCCGCACCGCAAGTGAGTGTCTTGCCAATTGAGCTAACTTAACTGCATGACTGATAGATGAGTTGACATAGGATGTCATGCCCGGCAGTGTGTGCAGTTATATCATTTGTTCCTTTCTCGGCACTAAGCAAGCGCAGAAGGTTTTAATGAGGACACATGCATTCAAAATTCAGGCCAAATCAAGTAGAGCTATTGAAATGTGCAGTAATCATTTGTTGTTCCCCCATGCATATCTGTGGACTAGCTCCTTACCCGTGTTTATAGACATTGGTGTCAACTCATCTATATTGTATAAGATTCTAGTTTTCTTCTAAGTATGAATGTACAATACAATTTGGCCTTGCAAAACGGTAAAATTTATTACAATCAATAAAACTAGCGTACCTTATCTGTTAACCCAATCCAATACTGAATATCAACTGTGGACTGTTGGGACATTAAAAATTGCATTTCAGCATCACTATTTATAGAAGCAATATGGCCGCCTATCAGTAAGCAGAAGTTCTCCGCATCCACAAATGTTCTCCTGTCATTTTCCCATTTGTAGCAGCTACCACCATAGTGACGCCAACCATTAGCCTCGTCACATAATATTGGTGCATCTGATTGGAAAGAAGGGAAAACATAAATATCACAGGAATGGTTAGAAACTGAGTATTTTGGGGCGAATTAACTTAGGCTTGGTGTCCAAAGACATTTGCTCGCCCCAGTGACATTCGCTTACCCTTCCAAGAAAAGTTCGCTCCAGCGGGAAAAGACATTCGCTTATTATGATAGGCAAAAAAAAAGTTGTTTGCTTTAGATTGATAAGTTCCTACTCACATAATGTTTTCTATTATTTTCTTAGTTAATAGCTTATAGTCTGAACTTTAAAATTCAGCAAAAAAAAATGGGGGTCACTGACCATCTAAGAGCGCTATGACATCATATGTGATGACGTTGTATTTCCTTAAATTATCAATAACTTGCATGGAAACCCTTGCCTTTGGAGACGTGATGTAACTTACCTTTTTGATCAAATTAGTGTTATGTAACAGGATTTTGCCTTGTCGGTTGATGAAAAAATGTTTTTAGGACTTTATACGACATGATTTCATCTTCAGCTATCTTGTAAATGGTCGGTGACCCTGTATTTTTTCTTTTTTCTTTTCATTTATCATCAACTTGACTCTTGCAATTTATCAGCAAAAAATAAGAAAATTCTATTGGAAACAAATATTCAAAAAATTAACTTTTTGTGGTATGGGAAAACACACGTTAAATTTTCTCCACTGAAGGTCCGTTGATTTAGGAGCACTAATTATTATTCCGTGCTATTTTTGGTGTTGTTCATCACTTAGCGGGAAGATTATGCACAAATAACAAGTGCCATCCTTGAGTATAAGGCACAAATTTTGCACTTAGAAACTAAGCGCTATTATGCCAAAAATCATTATGACCAATAACTGTTGGTGAAAATTATCACCAGGATTGTCTTTAACAAGCTTCCTAGGTAGTCCAAGCATAAAGGGACGCGCGCAACCCGGGGTCTACAACGAAATAAAAATGGGATAAAGAAAAAAGAAATAAAACCAATGGGAAAACAACAAAACAAGGGAGCAGTAGTCCTAGTACTAGTAATAATACATTTGGCGATAGGCAGGTGCCCCTAGCGGTCCCTAGACCCGTCGTTGCCATTTTGGAATAGGATTTATTGCGCACCCCGGGGTACGCAATCCTGGCTATGCACCTGAATATATGTATTTTATTTTACTGCATCAGCAATTCCAGGTGTTTCTTAAGGGACTGACATATTTCTCTGGAATGAAGTGGGACCTCCAAAATGAATAGACCATGATATTTTTTATTAACCTGCCTATTGAAGACTTGAATATTTCATGACCTCCTACTAAACAGTCCATTATTTTGTGACCCACCCTCCCTGATTTACGCTGATCTCCAATGTCATAAATAAGACGCCGGTAATGGCTAATCAATCTAAGCACTTGATTGGCCCATATCCTAACGGCATTTTCATTGAGCATCAAACTTATAACATGCATAGCGCATTGGTTTTTGCACGAATTTCTTACAATGCGTAGTTAAAAGCAGTGCGTCATGCAGACATCGCGCATGTAAACATCGCCAATTTATCAACCTCTTCTAATACCAAAGCCTTCCACTCATGAATGATTGTCGTGTAGTTAGATAGGACGAGTGAGCAACCAAGTTGTGTAATTCTACTGGTCAAAATTTTGACTACTTATGATCAGTGGTTACCTGCGATAGTGGGCAGTCTGAACCATAGTGAAGCGTGTACCAGCGTATCCCTGATTTCCCTTTATTGCGACTTACTTATATCTCTGGCACAGACATAATACTGAGGTGCTATACAGTTCTCATCATTCCATTTCCCATCACTCTGTGGATCCATCTCAACACAGTTTTCATTCTGGGTTCCTGGATCTCCTGCACCATTATCTGGCTGACCACCCTTCCAAAATCTGTGTGAATAAAGTATATAAAATGTAAGACCTGGTCTGTTTCATAAAGCTTTATTTTTTTTTATACTAAAGCTACTTTGGAACAAAATGTTCAACATGCTCAACTTGAGAGTGATCAAATTTAAAACCAAATCATTTAAATGATTTAAACATTTCTATTCGTGACATACATAGATGATGTTATACAAATATTGAATGCCTGAGAGTGCAATAGTACAAAATATAGCATGAGGTCAAATTTGGACTTTTCTATTTCACGAGGCGTAGCCGAGTAAAATGGTTCAGTCCAAATGATATATTTTGTACTATTGCACGTGCATAGGCATACAATATTTGTTTTATATCACGATACCACACATGTTGGTTTCATGCCGTGCAATGGAACAAACTATTGCACGGCTCAAATCACTGTAGTCATGATATAATGTTGATTATTGACCTCAATTATAGTTGTGGATGAGATGAGAACAATTTTAACAGATTACAAAGGAAATTTATATCAACTTTACAAGTTAATTTTTGAGACTTTTTTGGGGAAGGTCTTTATTATTTGTTATTTTCCAGCAATTTATTATTCATTTTGGGTTAATTTTCAACAAAGGAATGTTTACTTTAGTACGAGGAGGCCAATGTTATTTCCTTATTTTTCTACACCTACTGCCCCCAGTCTGGAGAAATTGTGTTCAGTGGGTTTATGAATGATACCCAAACACTAATATTGACTTGTTACATCTCAACCTCTTCTGAAATTATGAAATCAAGCAAAGGAAGAAAAATAACAAAAAGTTTTGGAAGTTCAGAAAAATTGGTGAGGGTGGGGATGATCAACTGGTTAGTTTTGTTACTTGGCCTTAACATTTATCCTCCATAGAAGCTTTATGAATTAGAATCCCAAAGTCTATAATATTTCTAGACTTGGGAATGATTATTGTTAAGCAGTCCAAGGAATATTCTTCAAGCTTTATGAAATAGATCCCAGGGCCGGCCAATTCTCAAAATACACAGCTAACTCCAGTTTGCAGCTAACCCACTGTATGCTCACCTATTAAAGGGACTAGCCTAGATTCCACCTATAATTAAATATTTATGGAAATACTCTAAACTTAACAGTATATAGTAAAATCCCAAAAAAGTGCAAAAAATTACACACAAATGGCTCAAATTGAGAGAGAAGTAATTTGTAATATATCATCCTTTGATGGTGGTGTGACTATCTTGTGTTTTCTGAATCCTAAATTTGTACCTCAGATCTGGATTTACATATGAATTTCTCCACTACGAATTTGTCAACTAAATTATGAAGTTTTATTGCACACAGAACAAGGAAGAAATAATTGATTTAATTTATTACCTGTATTGACTTAGTACAACAATAGAAAAAACGAATTTTGCGAGCGTTCACTAGACTGGAACTAAGTCATAATACATTAGTACTGGCACTGACTGCTTGTCATTAACACTGGAAAGGATTACGTTCTTCTAAAATTGACGGTGGTTTAATTAGCCCCACCATCATTTACTACACATAATTAGAAAGGTTATAATTTATCCTATATGATGGCGCTTGCGCACTTAATCTGACATGGAGTGCAGACATGTTACGACCTGCGAAAGATGGACAGATAGAGAAAATCGCGACTTTTACACAGACAAATTAGGTTATTTGGTGACAAATTTGGTTATTTGACGACAAATTTATACCTGGTGATTTTTTTAAAAATATACTACAGGGTAGCTTATAAAATAAGCCTTAAAATGGTTTATGCGCATAGAAATTTGGATGAGTAGAACTAAAACGCCAATAAAAAACGCCCAAAAAACACTGTTTTCTGCCGTTTTCAGCTGCTCATTGAGCGTAAAAAGTTGTACATCAAGTGTCATTTCTTTACTTTACACAAGAAATTCATATGCCAGGTAAAAAATCAAACAAAGCTCTTAGAGATCATTTAATACATATTAAAAGAGAAACAATTTCATCAAAAATAATTTGTTTACCCGTCACATGTGTAGAAACAAAGTCTTTTTCAATTTTGAAACTAGAAACTATTTTCACCTCTTTTTTTTCACCTGCAAATTTTTTTTAAGCAGGTAAAGAATTGCAATTTTCTCCAATATTCATCAAAATCATGGAAAACTACTTGTAGGTTATATTACTCTAAACATGTTTTACCAATTCATGTAAAAAAATATGTCGGTAAAAAATTAGTGGCAAGAATTTGGGCCAGTCCCTTTTAAATTAACAATGAATGGAAATGGGAATTTTAGTTGCCAACTAGAGTAGTATTTCAAGAATATTGGCCCTGGGCTCTGATTTACAAATATAAAAATCCTAGGGGATTACTCAAATTACGAACTTATGAACTGACCTGGAAAAGGGGCGGGGCACTGTATGCACCCCACGCTTTA
Organism: Ophiothrix spiculata; assembly: GCA_000969725.1. Taxonomy (NCBI): domain Eukaryota; kingdom Metazoa; phylum Echinodermata; class Ophiuroidea; order Amphilepidida; family Ophiotrichidae; genus Ophiothrix; species Ophiothrix spiculata. The sequence goes on from JXSR01S009824.1 coordinate 8,506, forward strand.
GAAAGGGTGGGTCTACAAAAATCAAAAAATTGTCAAAAGGATGGGGTTCAAATAAACAAGGGTAGGTTGCATACATTGTGACTAAAATTGCAATTATGTTGAGAAGAATCAGAATAAGCATATCAATAGATAAAAGATATTGTTGTTACCATTTATGCTGAGCTAGGCTTGATCCATGAACCAAAATGGATGAATTACAGTATCCCGTGGGGGGGGGGTGTCAAATTTGGTTTTGGTAGGGTTGTGCCGCTGGGAAATTTGAAGTACCACCCATGTATATACCAATTTTCAAGAAAAAGAGACTAATCCATATACCAAATGCCCAAATTTTGAGTCACATTTAAACAAAAATTGATGTTTTCTGTGAATGTTAACTCTAATTTGGCACAAATTTAGGCTGATTTTTGTTTGAAATTAAGAAAAATAAATCAAAAATTTGCACCATTTTGGTGGAAATTTCATAAAAGTTTGAAAAATGGACCCATCAAAATACCACATTTTGCAAAGAAAAAGGACCCATTGGCATACCAGACAGCCTGATTTTGCTACCCAAGTTTGCGGCACATCCCCGTAATCACTTCTGTACTAAGTACCCCTCCCGGGCAGTATCCCCATCAAATATTTTCAAGAAAACGATTTATTGAAGTTTCTAAAGGGGGTGGGTTCAGATAATTTCAGTATAAATGGTGTCTGTATAAAAAGGGCGGGATAAAAATAAAAAGAGTGGAGTTCAAGTCCTACTGCTACAGTGGAAGGGGCGGGGGAGAGGTGTCACTCAAGGTCTGTCACATGTACCCATTTCTAAAAATGTCTTACAAACATCTGATTTGATGTTTTTTATTCCCATTTATGGGGATTTCTTTGACTAAAAATGCCTGTTTTTTCTTTTTTCCTTATGTTTGAAAATCAGAAAATTCCAAATAAACCAAAATGACAAAACTCTAGCTTTTTTTCTAGGAAAAAGCTTTAAGAACCCTTATAATTGTAGTTCTTGCTATTTGTATTTAAAAATGAACTTTTTTCTTATTTTTCAAAATGCATGCTTCTGCTTCTGCTTTAGATACTTTGCAACACTCCAATTGGAGTCAAATGTGAAGCTCTCTGGTCCTAGAGAGAAATGATATACTTTTTGAATTATAGTCAACATGACCAGGAAAGTTTTCCTACTCTTTTTGAATAGCCCGTGACATTCTTTTACATCCGACAGTGTGTCAGGAACAACCTTAGATGGGACCAACGGCTTTATGTGCCTTCAGAAGCATGAAGCAAGTAGAGTAAAGATTCTTGCTTAAGGAAACAAGGAGACGTGCTGGGACCAGGGCTCGACCCCATGACAGATGTATTTCATGCAATTACGAGTCCAAAGCTCTAACCGCTCTTGATACATAATCTTTGTACGCGCTACGTGAAGTATACTTTAAAATGTCAAGACTATGTATCACACAATGTGATGAAATGCAGTAATAAAATCAAGCACTCAAATGTTGCTTTCTTGTAGTTTTTTTTTGCTTTGTCGCTGCATGATGTATATTTTTTGCAGAAATTTGTCGCTTCCATTTGTCATAGCGGCAAAGCTACATTTCACTGAGATAATCCATATTGGCAAAAATTTTGTTGCATGTGGCAAGAATTTTCAAGTAGGAAAGAATTTATTTTTGAAGCGTATAAAAACACATCACATACCGATGTATATTGAGCTTTACAAATAAATTTCCTATACTATTATGTGGAAAAAGCAAAAATAAATGTTCTTCCATACAGATCTATAACTTTAACATTAAAATAAGTACCATTATAATATGGGGTTTTTTTTGGTAAATTTTGTATCTAATTAAACATTTGAAATGTTTTATACATCATTCAAAAAAATTCCCAACATGTTTTAACCATAAAAAGGATCTGGAGTTAGATTCATCAAAAGAATTTCAAAATGTGGGTTTCGCCATATAGAACGGCATGTGATACAACCGAAGGCATGATAAATCATCATGTGAGTGCAAGAAAGTCATATCTGCAATAGCTGCCATTTGTCATAAATTTGGATTGCATACTTTATAATCTTCAGTCTTGGGTCAGTGGTTCTTGAAATGGTTCTTCAGGTGACGGTGTCACCTGAAGAACCATTTCAAGAGCCACTGACATATGACAGGAAATTTTCGAGGGATTTTTCACATTATAGTGACTAGGTGTTTAATAAAAACAGCTTAAGGCAGCCATTGCAGATACGACTTTCTTGTACTCACATGACGAAATGAGCCCCTCTCCTGAATATTGCCACTTACGTTGTTGATCCTATTGACGAGCCATCTATCCATCTCCAATCTCCTTCCGACGCATCATCTGATAAGCCAATCCATACATCCCCTCGTGTGTTTTGTAATAAATCCACCAGAAAGTTCTGTCAAGACAA
>JXSR01S009824.1:61943-94454 GCA_000969725.1 Ophiothrix spiculata
TCGGCTCCTACATGTTGCTCATTGTAGCATATCTGATGCATACAAATAGCATACATCAGATATGCTACAAGGAGCAACATGTACGAGCCTACAACTGCACCCTTTTGCCGCGGCGGGACACATATTGAATATCCCATTCAATTCAAGGGTTTAAGGAGCATGGTCTAATTCTTCAAAATTTAGTTATCAGTTTTATATTTAGGATCATCACAACAAAGTTTAGGTCATGAAATTTATATAAAATAATAGTAAAAATTTTGGTACCAAAATCAAAAAGTTTCAAAAAAATTGAAGCAATTGAACCGACCTCTTTCAAAGCATGACACTTTTAAAATAAATAAATACTGGTGCTTAATGCTTATAATGCGCAATTCCAACAAACATGATCATTGTGCATAACAATGAAATATATAAAATACAGAAAAATATAAACAAAAATACAACAATAACAAAAATGCATTAGAACATATAAGTCTTCAAGCCCTTTTTAAACCTTGATACTGAAGAAGCAGATCTTACTGAAGAAAAGGAGGTCTAGAGAACTGAAAGGACTAAAAAAATGACCCTTCAGAACTATTTTTTGGGGCAAAATTTGGGCTCTGGAAGCAAAAATTTTCAAAATTGGTCTTGGGAACTAAATTTCAAAAAATGAGGCTAGGAAACTGAACATTTTTGAAAATAAGGCTTGCGAACTAAGGGTTGTGCTTAAAATGGGGGTCTAGGGAGCGGCAGACAAGGCGTGAAAAGGAGGTCTTGAGGGCTGCACATACCCGTATCACCTTTCTAGGTCAGTGACCCCCTCCCCAGGGGATACTCTTCTTTTGATTCTATACTTACAGTGCATCATAACTGTCCCTGATATAGAATTCTTCTTCCTCGCTGTGGAAACTAGCCAAGTCACCTCCGGATGCAACACAGAATGAGCGTGCACCGTCCCAAGTCTTCCTTAGGTTGTTGTCATCAGTCTCATAGATCTGAAATTAACAAGTTTTATAACTGTTAATAAATTTAAGGATGTTGAAACACCATGACATTATTTCAAATACTTTCAACCACCTTAAAACCCCATAAATAAATCTTTTGAAAAAATCTATTTACAGGTTTTGAAAGACTATGTACAGGTTTTGAAAGATTATATACAGGTTTTGAAAGCTATTTACAGCCGCCTCATTTACCTTAAATACAAAACAACTTTCACGCTTGGACTTACGCGTGCATCAACCTTACACAAGTTGATACATGCATTGCGTGTGATACGTGCATTAACCTATTACTTGCACTCATTTTGTTAGGCCATTTTTTAGTAAAATAAATTACTAAATTAGGCCATTGCGCAGGTAAAAATTATGTTATTTTAAAATGTATTAATATAAGTATATTAACCCTTACCCTCCTACGTACTACAAAGTACTACAGTAAGAAATCAAGAATTAGCCTAAGTCCGAATACATCACAGATGGCGGATATAAATGGTCAGGAAATTGCTGCCCGGGCAAGCCATGCTCGGTGGCATGGCATAGGTGGCCATTAGAACAGGATAGCGGGGTCGGGGGTTCGAATCCCAGGGGGAACCGGGAAAAACCCGAAATTTTTTCATGACATATTTGGACTTACGACTGTATTTAAGCGTGCGAGAGTAAGGGTTATTTAACACCATCAGCGTGTAGTACATATGCATCACTTAACCCTTACCCTCCTACGTACTACAAAGTACTACAGTAAGAAATCAAGAATTAGTATAAGTCCGAATACATCACAGACGGCGGATATAAATGGTCAGGAAATTGCTGCCCGGGCAGGCCACGCTCGGTGGCTTGGCATAGCTGGCCATTGGAACGGGATAGCGGGGGTCGGGGGTTCGAATCCCAGGGGGAACAGGGGGGAACCCGAAATTTTTTCATGACGTATTTGGACTTAGACTGTATTTAAGCGTGCGAGAGTAAGGGTTAAACAAATATATACTGACATTTTTCTCTGGATAAAACTACAGTTCTTCAGTTTTCGGGTCCATACTTTTAACACTTAACTGCATAAGGTACCCCACACTTCCGTTAGTGCATAAGGGGGGGGGGAGTTCCATAGTACCCCCCCTTATAAAAAACCACTTTCCCGCCCGAAATTTTTAATAATCTTTACACCATATATAGGTACACTTATCACAACCATATTTCAGAAAAAAAAAATTAAAAATATTCGTGCCGTTTCAAAATGGAGCCAAATAACCGATTTGGTCCAAAATTTGAAAAACCCACTTCCCGAAGGAATTTTCCAATGAAATTTGGCTCAAATTAGTAGATCATGAATACATTGACATTTGGAAAATTTCACTACGGGGTGGATTTATGGTTAAATCAATTTTTTTCGCACCCCCTAAATGTTAATTTATGCTAATTAGCTCAAAAACGACGCAGTCGATCTCAATTTTTTTTTTGCCAAAAGAAGCGCAACTACTATTTAGGCAATTACAAAAATTAACAGCCCGAACTATTGCGGCGTTATAATGCGAGAACCAAAAAACCAAATGTTGGGTACCATGGAACCCCTTATGCAGTTAAATGTTAACCAGAGATCTTTAAGTGAAGTCAGTATATATTTATGTAGTATTTACAAATTGTTAAAGCAGTAGTAAGTTCACTCTATATACATATGTCAAGGGCCTTGAATTTATGCCGTTTAGTCTATATGGCAGAGACTTTATACACAGGCTATGGGTCACAAGAGACGGTTCTATTTAGCCAACTCTCAAAGTGCAGCTCTTCATATAAAACAAGGTTAGTGTAATTGTGTACAGTAACCATCTTGCTCGATTAGCAGGGTGCAATCATTTCCTATTCGGATTGTATTGCTAGGGCAGAAGAATTTGAGCTGAAATCACTACTGTATCATCTACCCTAGACCTACACTAGCCATTTCAACATGCAGTCCAACTAGTGCACAGGAAATATTGTAAAGGCTAGTCTTGCCAGGATTGGAAAATGTAAGTCCAAATCAGTTATGTTTCACTAACCCTAAACCCTAAACCAACCATCTCCCTATCCTTGGTATACTTATGACATAACTTAAGATTGATGCCAGGGTGGTTGAATTTGAGCCCAAAGCAATACTCTATCACCTACCCTAAAGCAGCCATTTCCATATCCAGTTGATATTACTTGGGTTGGTCTTGCCAGGGTGGTTGAATTTGAGCCCAAATCAATACTTTATCACCTACCCTAAGGCAGCCATTTCCATACCCAGTCCACCCTGGTGCACAGTTGATATTACTGGGGTTGGTCTTGCCAGGGTGGTTGAATTTGAGCCCAAATCAAAACTTTATCACCTACCCTGAAGCAACCATTTCCATATCCAGTCCACCCTGGTGCACAGTTGATATTACTGGGATTTGTCTTGCCAGGGCGGTTGAATTTGAGCCCAAATCAATACTTTATCACCTACCCTAAGGCAGCCATTTCCATATCCAGTCCACCCTGGTGCACAGTTGATATTACTGGGGTTGGTCTTGCCAGGGTGGTTGAATTTGAGCCCAAATCAATACTTTATCACCTACCCTAAGGCAGCCATTTCCATATCCAGTCCACCCTGGTGCACAGTTGATATTACTGGGGTTGGTCTTGCCAGGGTGGTTGAATTTGAGCCCAAATCAATACTTTATCACCTACCCTGAAGCAGCTATTTCCATATCCAGTCCACCCTGGTGCACAGTAGATATAACTTGGGTTGGTCTTGCCAGGGTGGTTGAATTTGAGCCCAAATCAAAACTTTATCACCTACCCTAAAGCAGCCATTTCCATATCCAGTCCACCCTGGTGCACAGTTGATATTACTGGGGTTGGTCTTGCCAGGGTTGATGAATTTGAACCCAAATCAATACTTTATCACCTACCCTAAAGCAGCCATTACCATATCCAGTCCACCCTGGTGCACAGTTGATATTACTTGGGTTTGTCTTGCCAGAGTGGTTGAATTTGAGCCCAAATCAATACTTCATCACCTACCCTAAAGCAGCCATTTCCATATCCAGTCCACCCTGGTGCACAGTTGATATTACTCAGCTGGGGTTGGTCTTTCCAGGGTGGTTTAATTTGAGCCCAAATCAATACTTAATCACCTACCCTAAAACAGCCATTTCCATATCCAGTCCACCCTGGTGCACAGTTGATATAACTTGGGTTGGTCTTGCCAGGGTGGTTGAATTTGAGCCCAAATCAATACTTCATCACCTACCCTAAACCAGCCATTTCCATATCCATTCCACCCTGGTGCACAGTTGATATAACTGGGGTTTGTCTTGTCAGGGTGGTTGAATTTGAGCCCAAATCAATACTTAATCACCTACCATGAAGCAGCCATTTCCATACCCAGTCCACCCTGGTGCACAGTTGATATTCTTGTCAGGGTGGTTGAATTTGAGCCCAAATCAATACTTAATCACCTACCATGAAGCAGCCATTTCCATACCCAGTCCACCCTGGTGCACAGTTGATATTACTGGGGTTGGTCTTGCCAGGGTGGTTAAATTTGAGCCCTAATCATACTATATCGCCTACCCTAAAGCAGCCATTTCCATATCCAGTCCACCACCCTGGTGCACAGTTGATATCCACCCTGGTGCACAGTTGATATTACTGGGGTTGGTCTTGCCAGGGTGGTTGAATTTGAGCCCAAATCAATACTTTATCACCTACCCTAAACCAGCCATTTCCATATCCAGTCCACCCTGGTGCACAGTTGATATTACTCAGCTGGGGTTGGTCTTGCCAGGGTGGTTGAATTTGAGCCCTAATCATACTTCATCACCTACCCTAAAGCAGCCATTTCCATACCCAGTCCACCCTGGTGCACAGTTGATATTACTGGGGTTGGTCTTGCCGGGATTATTGGGTGCTTTAGTGGTATAACCATCTCTAAGTTTCTCACAGATATAACCATGTGTTTCTTCACAGTTGAAGTTAAACCACCACCCAGAATGGGGGACGCAGGCATCCGCTATGACGCAGTTGCCAAATAAATCACCTGAAATGGAGAGAAAAACACAAGTACTCATGAAAATGTAGCACAGTTGAACAGTTGGCATATAATCTTAAGTTTGTGGTTTTTAACCTGAGTTTTGAGGCTAATATCATCGTTTTCGGTAACATCATAGTTTATCATTATTCCTTATTGAAGACCATCAACCTTTCTTACAGCCTTGGCAGAAAATATCCCACGCAAACTTGAACCTAACCATAACCCACAAACCCTAACTCTACCAACTACCCCTGCCCTACCCTAAATTGAACCTTATCCTAAAACTAACCCCATACTTTAACCCTAAAATACTTGATGGGACTTAAAGGGGCTTGGTCCGATTTTGAAAATTGAGTTTTCAGTGTCATATGAAAGATGACCACTAAAGAAGTTCAAGTTTCAAATTTCAGCTGAATCGGTCAAACTATTTTGATTTTATGGGCAATTTTGTATTTTAGAGCCGCCTATACGTTATTGTGTAAAATTAGTTATTTTTACCATAATTAGACACATTTTCGTTTGTAACTCCAAGACGGAACATAACTCAGCCGAGAAATTTCACATGGGTTATGAGAAATATATGAGCAATATTTTGGTTAAAAAATCTCAAAAAGTTTGAAAAAAAGTTAAAGCAATCGGACTATGCTCCTTTAAAGATTATAAATTTGGCCAGTTGCATTTTCAAACCTATAACATTTATATCCAAATCATATCTCAACAACAATTTTTGACAGTGTTCACTATAAAATATAAGTGTTAAATCCAAGCTAATATATACTCAACTTGACTCTGAAAAATTGACCCATCTTATTTTTTGCAAGCTCTAGGCCTTCACAATAGTTTGAAGAAAATTTACTTGGTTGTCCATTGGCTCAGTTGGTATAGGAGACCCATCAACCAATTCATAAGATCCAAGGCTTGGAACTGAATCAATCAATCTTGTCGAGTTACCTTATTTGTCTTATATAACTTACTTGGTTGTCCATTGGCCCAGTTAGTGAATGTTATTGGAGATCCATCAACCCATTCATAAGATCCAGGCTTAGCAATATCATTCAATCCTGTCCAGAAAGCACACTTTGTATTCTGTAGACCAAGATGGGCGCTTACAAATCCATTCTCATATCTGGAAAGAACAAGTCACATTTGGTCATTTAAATCAATGAAAGCAAATGTCACTCGGGCATGGTGAAGTGATGATTAAATAAACAAACCCAAGAATATTTGGAGCAATCTTCGCTTCCACTCAATTTGAAGTGTAGCAAAAGTCGTTATATCTGTTAAGTGAATGTCCCTCCTCGATTAAACTAAGTTATCTCTGTAGTGTGAACTAACATCACTTGGGCGGGTGAATGTCCTTGGACGTCAAGCCTAAATGACTCTGACCAACATTGCAAATAATTATCACAATTTTTTAACAAAAATCTCTCTCTCTCTCTTTTTTTTTTTTTTGCGCTCTCTCTCTCTCTTTTTTTCTTTTTGTATACACTCCAATATAATATAAATTTAGTCAATGTTGATTAAAACTTAAAACTTGCCAGTTAGAGGGTTTTTAAAGTTCAAAAAAATTCAGGCCCCACATGTCTCTGAAAAAAATATGTAGCCTAAGTTGCTATCTTTCTATTATTTTTAGCATGGGTGTAATCGGAGTTCTTGCGTAAGATTTAAATGCACTACTTTTTTCTTATAACCACGGGTATGGAAATGTTTCCTAATACCCTTTTATGTCTCATCAATTAGAAGGGTATAGCCCCCTTCTACAGAACACTGACAAATAGACCTTTTCAAAATCCATTCGGAAATATCCGGAACATTGATAACATGGCCATTTTTTTAACCAATCACGTACAAGCTCATTAGTATGCACGATTTTGTCAACAAAAAAAGTCCGAAAAATCACTCGCATTTCAGTGCAATACAAGTGAAAAATAAATAGAACCAGACCCATACAATATTAGATACACTCATTCTGAACAACTTTTGGCCGATGGTACCATAAGCTCACCGACATAAAGAGTGAAATTTCCATTTGAAATCGGCTGATCTACGCTGATTAAGCTTAAGATTTGAAGTTGCATCAGGGCGATCAAACTGAAAGTGACTCTGTAGTGCTGACGCTAATTCCAAGTTCGAAATCGTACGCAACCAATAAACTTAACATTCTGGTTATTGTGTTGAAGAGTCACTTTTTCTTTCGGCAATTGCCGGAAAGTGTAAAATCAGCTTCGGAAATTCTCGGATAGTCGTGTTTTGAAAAGGTCTATTGAAAAGCCCTTGTGTATTCAAAAACTAAAAGGGGTGGCTGTCACTCCAATTAAGACTTACCTATCATTGAGAACTGCTAAGTGTCCTCCTTGGTTCTGACAATCCATCTTAGCATCAGACCAGGTCTTGGCATTGTCATTAAACCAGTAACAAGATGACTGGTAGGCCATCCAACCCTAGAAAAAAGAAGAAAGAAAAGAAAATAGCATTGCAGTCAAGGGTCGCTTCAAAACTCAGCTAGCGGTTGTCTGTCGGTTCTGAACGGTTCAACTGGGTAAACATTGACTTTTAGGGACCACTTCAAAACTCAATCGGCAATTCACCGTCCTGAACCGGCGGTTCTGGGCGGTTGCTATTGTTCTGAACAATAGCAACCGCCAAGAACCGCCGGTTCCGTGCGGTCAGCCGCCTTTTGAGTTTTTAAGTGGTCCCTTAGTACACTCTTATGCCCACAGCCGATTAGCTGATGTACAATAACTGGAATAGTTATATCAAAATAAATATCTCGATTGGTGATCAACATAATTTACTCTGCCAACTTCAAGTTACTTTTAAAAGAATGTTTTTCGATATCCACTGTTTATCAGAAAACCATGTTTTTTGATCGAGAAACATTGAAAAACAATGTTTTTTGATACACAGTGTTCATCGCTTTAATAAACTCACTGAGTTTATTAGTGATAAACAGAGCTAATTGAAAAAAATAAGTTTAGCACCAATAAACTAAGTTTATCAACTGGAAAACAATGTGGTTTTTTTTTCAATCTAAAAAACATATTTTATCACTTGATGAACTTGGCTTATCGATAAAGAATGTTTTTCGATCAAAAAACATAGTTTTTCTTGATAATCTTTGTGTATCAGTTGACCCAATCAATAAAGTATTGCATATGTAGCTTGCCATAAGGGTTGGGTATTTCCTCTGCTTTCATCAGGTTTTACTGTCAGTCTTGGGCATGTATAAATATAAATTAATTTGCTGTAGGAATGACGTCATAACTGGGTTAATTTTCCAGAATAGGAAGGAGCGAACATCCAGGCGTTTTGTTTACATCCCGGACGTTTGCCCAACTTGGCGCGGTGAAAACAATTGCCAACTTCCCATTCAATTCAATGCAGAAAATGCCGGCTCACAGAAACTTTGATTGATTTTAAAATATTTCGATCTCAAAATCATATGAGATGGGTGGTATTCAAACCACAACAAAATAACAAACAGCTGATCATTTCACATATTTCCTTCTTGCTAAAAAAGAAAGAAAATGAAGGGATGCCTGGTTGAAGTATTGATTGTTTTCACCGTGCACCAAGTCCAACACGATTTATTTTTAGATCAGTGTGTTGCATATGACGTAGATCGGCTCAGCCCTATACCTGTCCAAACTACACACTTGGCTCATTGCATCAATTTGAATTCCCACACAAAAAGCATTCAGTCACCAAGGAGACTATGTTATCACTCTGTTACAAGATCCATAGCATATCCATTATATTCTACAACATTGTGAACTGGTGGTTTTGTATTGCGTAAGCAATGATTAGGATTGATAAAGACCAAATCACTGCATATTAATACATTTGTTATATGAATCTTTCATGATTTTGTTACTATTTTTGGTTAATTTTGTTGCTACTACATGGACAAATCTTGAATATAAGTTCATTTGAATATTCAACTTGATTGGGTACGTTGTTATGATTCGAAAAGTACGGACTAACTCATTTCCGCGTATGGTCATATTGGTTTATGTGCGTTAATCAGCTGTTTGTAGCATACTTCAAGATTTATAGAGTAAAGACTGTTATGTAATCACTTGTACAGTGGATATATGCATTTCATTTTTTATGAGTGTATTAAGTCAAAAATTTTGTTGTGTTGCCCTTTTGGGATACGATTTTAAAGTTGGTCGGTTGATCAGGAATTTTTTGTTTACTTTTCCGGAAGGAGATTTTGACCTATTCAGTTCTTATTGTCCTTGATTTGAGGCAAATGATGACATAGAAGATAATTTTTCAATTATTTCTGATGTGACTCGTAGATTAGTTAATTGAACACATTTATTGTGAGTTTCTGTGCTAGAAACGGTAACTTTAATAGAAAAAATTTGTAAACAAAAAATCTGACCAAATTTTTGCAGGGTTTACGATCGATTGGAAAAAGACAAAAATATAATTTTTTTTGGCCTAATGCACATTGCAGGACCACTGAATTGGACAGCAATCAAATTTTAAAGCAAGTGCAGTGAATTTGCAAAAGAAAATAAATATACTATTACTGGAAATTTTTTAAAAGTAGACCCAATTTCCGAACTCTGTAAGAAAAAGGGCCCATTGAGGTACCAGACACCTTGGTTTTGATACAAGGCAGAGAATCTTTATGCAAAGTGGTGGCTGCCAATGATCCGGGTGGGGGGGGACTACTTTGTACAAAAGGGATTATGGGGACGTGTCGCAAATTCGGGTAACAAAATCAGGCTTTCTGGAAAATGAAATTTTAATTAAATTTGGCTCGAAATTTTGAAGTTTTGGTATATGGATTGGTCCATTTTTCTTAAAAATTGGTATTTGGAAGGGTGGCTTTCCAAATTTCCCAGAGGCCAACGATAAAGCAAAATGTATGTCAAATTGTATTTCATTTGATTTTGATGACACAAATACTCATTGAGTAATGTTGAAGAATCAGTACGTACCTCTTCACAACCAGTTTGCTCCGGTATCACACCGCCTGGGAACTTCTTCTGCTCACAAATTGAGTTGAAATAATAACCAGTACACGGCAAGTCATTCCATCGGCCCTGTTGACACAATCAAGAATGGAAAAGTTACATTATAACATTTATTTCTATATTTCATGTTAGTTTGTTTGGCCACATTGGGTAAACTTGATGAAACCTTGTCTGCTGAATAAGAGATTTGAACTAATTAGGGAAGACGTCACAACATCCCCACAATGCATTGCAGAAAAAAACAAACCCGCAATGTATTCAGGATTTCAAGTCTTATGGTCTTGAAAAATAAAATATTTGCTTAAAATAATTAAATGATGATGATTTGGAATGTTTATGCAGACAAATGTTTCATTGTACTTTGTACTTTCGGTTGACATTTCCAAACATTACTTCAGTTTGCTTCATTCAAATCTAAACAACATTTAAATTCCCCAATTGCGGGTTTCACCTGAAAATATTTCGGAAGTAACATTACAGTTTTCATTGCAGTTTTCTGCAATGGTTTCTGGGGATGTTGTGACGTGTCGCCTTAGCAAGTGTAGGCATGGCAACAAGCCACCAAGGAAGAGAGAGTGACTTGTGTGATGTGTTATGTAGTTTATTTTGCCTGAGAAGTGTGCGAACACACAGTTACTTAAAGGTGCAAATCAGTGGCGTAGCCAGGCCTTTCTCCAAGGGTGGGCAAACCATCCAAAATTTCTCCAATGGATTTTATCGAGCGACTTTACAGGGTTCCAAGGGACCGACTCGGCCAGGTTTTTCAAGAAAAAACGCCAAATATTGTGCTTTATGAAGTTTTCAACCTAATTTTTAGCAATTTTCAGCTCTAATTGTCGTAATTTTATGGGAAAAAGGCAATTTCCTGCCCCCTTTATTTTTCTCCCAGGTCTTCAAAATTTCTCCAAAAAGTTTCCGAGGTGGGCAAATCGCCCACCTTACCCACCCCTGGCTACGCCACTGGTGCAAATTATACTACATCTGTATATAACTCTACCTAGGCATTGAGCACTTTCCAAGGCTGTTTATTATAAAATTAGATTGTGTAGAACATCTTCTTACACCATTGATATACATCTCTCAATACAGTCCTTGTTGCCAGAATTGTTAGCTTCATTATGAGCCGAATTTAGGAATGAAACATCTATATGCATCATTAATATACATATCCACTAAGTCCTCATTGCCAGAATTGTGAGGTTCATAATAAGTCCAATTTAGGAACAAGTTCTCGTTGCCAGAATTGTGCGGTTCATAATAAGCCCAATTTAGGATGGAACAACTACTTACATCATTAATATACATCTCCACACAGTCCTCATTGCCAGAGTTGTTGGGTTCATAATAAGCCCAACTTAGGAATGGATTATCTACATACATCATTAATTTGCATCTCCTCCAAGTTCTCGTTGCCAGAATTGTGTGGTTCATAATAAGCCCAATTTAGGAACATTACATGGTACTTACATCAGTAATATGCATCTCCACACAGTCCTCATTGCCAGAGTTGTTGGGTTCATAATAAGCCCAACTTAGGAATGGAGTATCTGCATACATCATTAATTTGCATCTCCTCCAAGTTCTCGTTGCCAGAATTGTGCGGTTCATAATAAGCCCAATTTAGGATGGAACAACTACTTACATCATTAATATACATCTCCACACAGTCCTCGTTGCCAGAGTTGTTGGGTTCATAATAAGCCCAATTTGTAAATGTGACCTCTGATCCATCACTCCATTGATACAACATTTCTTGTTCTAAATCGTTCATACCAATCCAACAACGGTCTGCCTGGAAGTTCACTAGAATAAAACGCAGATCAAGATAAGCACTTTCTGATACAAAATGAATAAAACGAATGTAATTTTGTCTATGTAGCGCTTTATCTGTTTCAGTTGTTTCATTACTGCTGCAATAATCAAGCTACCTCCTGGATATAACTACATGACTCTACTGTTTCCACCCGTTCCCCAAAAAGCAGATGACAAAGGAAAATGACCCCTGATGACCCCATTTTCATAGGCTTAATATATCGTGGGTGGTGATTGGATGTATATAAACAGAAATAAAAATGTAAGCCAATCACACGCTATTTGAGGGAACGATGTTTCTAGAAATACTGAACTCTGATCATGACGTCATGGAAATGAAAAATTGCTGTTGCGATCACCGTGAAGAGAGACATGAAAGTACATCCAAGTTCAAGGTCAGTAATCTTTTTGTTTTTAATATAATTCCTTTTTACTCTTCCAATTTCAAATATTTCATTCCACTTATAAGGTCTAGGGATAGTAGAGACCTGCCGGCAGGACTGGGGATGTAAAATTGGAGTGAAAATGCAAGGTGATCAGAGTTGCAGCCGACAGTAACTTATGCCTGTGCTTAGGCCTACAGTAACAGCGCGAGTGCTGCAGAATGCCGAGTGTGTATTTCAGATGGAAATATACACTCAAGCCGGGTGTACCTCCTGGACATCAAGTGAGGGCATGAATGTAGTGGAGGATGGGAAGGCAATGTTGGGGGTAGTCTTCTACAGTATCTCCTTAGCCATAGGTCCCAATTTTATTCCAAAAACATTAGCAAAATGTTGAAATTTGTAAAAAATCAAGAAAAAGATTAAAATCAGCTGAACCTTAAATCTTAAACAAAAATGCAGGCATTAAAAATAATATACTGCTATTTGTTTCATGGTACAGTGGTGGATGGTATGAAACACAGACAAAGTCGCCAGAGCACTTGCGCAAAAAATCAATAAAAAAAACCCAATGGAATTTTCAAGGGAAATATTGATTTTTCATGGGCAAAAGGTTGAGTAATGTTGATAAGTGTTTCATAATTTTAATGCTTGTAATATCAGCATGTTTAATGATGGGCAAATCAGAAAAATTATTATTTTCCCCTACTTAGTCCAGTGGTATCAGTGGTAGATTTCACTATTATTAAAACGCGCATCATAAGGCCGAACACATCGTTCACTCGTCGCAAATTTATGATCACCAAAGTTGCGATGTGTTGGAATTTTCACCGTGCAATATTCGTATACTTTGCAAAGCATCGCACACTTGGGGATGATTTTTTACGTCTTTATAAAATGCAGTCTAGTTGCGCACTGAACGCCTCACAGCTACGATGCATCGCAATTGTTTAGTGAAATCGACCACAGGTCACATATGGTAGTATGTAACAAGGTATTATTAATGTATAGTGCCTGGCATGGAGGTCTTGTAACACATGTTGTTTTCGACATGGTCCTTCCTCAGAAGGGAGCTTAACTCCTCCGCCACACCTTAAGAATAATGCTATTTGGCTCACACCTCAGGAAGGATTAAATCAGAAATGTGGAGTATATTAACTTGGTCAATATTATATGTGACCACTCATATCGAAAGGTACCTTAAGGGTCCAAAAATCAAAATTGATTTTTTGGTCTCATTTGAAAGCTGAGAATTTAAGCTTTAAAATGACTTCTTACTTTGGTTATTGGAAGTTTGGTTGCAAAGTTATATTGGGCTGATTTGGAAAACTATAGTTATGAGAAAATCAAATTTAAAGTTTTTGTACTAAGTAAAACTTTAATGGAGAGACATTTTTCGTATGTTTTGGATGTTGGAACCTGATTAATATGATAGAATGCACTTCAAAAGTAACGTTTCTGATGAAATTAGAAATTCAACCTTGGGCATGATTTTTGATTATGCTCAGCTTCAATGGCCCGTATCTCGTAACTTACTATGCCGACCTTAAGGTACCTTTCGATATGACAGGACACATATGACCATCAAAAAATAGTTAAAGATTGGCTTACCATCATTCATATATGACATGAGAAAGTTATTCTCATTAAAGTTAGCGATTGAGACGAGATCTGCCCCCTGGCTTGTACACAACTCTCTAGCAGCGTTATACTCCACAGCGGCCTCATTGATGAGGTAGCAATTGGAACCATACAATCTCCAGTTTGGTGGACATCCATTGGTTGGGTTGACAGTGGTTGGGATGAAAAAATCTGGATTCTCTGGATCTGTGGAAAGAGAAGTAGAATGGATATGATCGTGTGGGTGATTTACGGTAAACTATGCCTACCTATACTTTTGTATACTCTATAAACCTTGAAGTATGCAGCAAGCAGCCGATTAACGCACATAAACCAATATGAATATTTCGAATCATAAACACGTACCCAATCTTGCTGAATATTCAAATGAAGTTATAATGTTCAATGATTTCCATCAATCAAGCTATCTTAACCCTTTGAACCCTGGTCATTCCATGTGTATCTGTACCCCTGACCCGGGCCAACCCGAAAGTTACAAAACAAAATTTAACCCCTAAACTTAATTACTTTGATTTTGATTTCCCTTGCTTTACTTTTTCATTTTACAGTAGTCTGAATTGTTCCAATAACCAGCATTCACAAAAGAATACTATTTATGTCGACCAACATATTCAACATTTACGTTATAGTCTATAGGCGAAGCCACATTTGTAAAAAATTGTGATCAAATTTACGAAAATATGAGAATTTTTTCACCTCTTTCGAGTAAATAAGAGCAAAATGACCCAACATCCATGGGTTCAAAGCTTCAATGATGTCTTTCAATATAAATAAGACAATTGAAATTGGTAACTGCCCATGCTTGCTGACAGACACATCAAGTTTCTGACACGTGACATAAAATCCGGTAAACCGGCTCATTGGGTATACAGGCCGGTAAACCGGCTCATTGGGTATACAGTACATGAAGAGCTTATTTCCAAAAGGGCCTAAATCCACTTATTGGTGCCATAGTGTAGTACTTTGACAGTAGTTTCATGGAACCAAACTGTTTTCCCAAGAACTTGTTTTCATTGAGTTTACCAGTGCACAAAAATGTCAGTTTGTTTCCAGAAGGGCCTAAATCCATAGTTTATTTCCATAAGGGCCTAAATCCACTGCCAAGTGAAAATAAAGCTTTACATAAAAAAATAATAATGAAGTTCTGATTTACTTGAGTGTTCTCACTTTAGTTAGAAGGCCCTTTCCTAGAGTGTAAAGCAGCAGAAACTTGAAAAGTAATTTTGCAAAACAAGAAAAAAGTTTTTGCTTGTTTTCTCAAAAAGTACTGAGATGGATTTAGGCCCTTTTGGAAACAAACTCTTCACATGTACACGTGAGCCGGTATACCGGCTCGTCGGGTTCAAAGGGTAAATATGCACATTTGTAAAATGCTCATAGGATGATGGGTTGTCTAAATCTGTTGACTAAGAGATGCAGAGTGGGTATCACAATACCAGTGATTTATTATGCACTATACATGCGCAGCTTTGTAATGCAAAACCCAGAAATTCTGACTAAATTTGCTTTTGGTTGTGCAACCAAATCATTTCAAAAATTCATACACTTGGGCCAAACATGCTCAAAATTGTATGTTTTCTTTTAGTTTCATCTAAATAATTTCTTTTTAAAAATTTGTTATTCAAAATTTTGTGTTGAAATTTCAAGTTCAGATCAAATTATTCCATTAACACAGATCATTTTTCATATTGGCAAGTTCTACTAATAACTTTGGATTTTTTTTTTAAGTTGAAGAATATTCATTCGCCAAATGTTCATATTTGTACATTTTTTACCTCCCTGGGTGGTACTAAGTACAAAAGTGATTACGGGGATGTGCCGCAAACTTAGGTAGCAAAATCAGGCTGTCTGGTATGCCAATGGGTCCTTTTTCTTTGCAAAATGTGGAATTTTGATGGGTTTGTTTTTCAAAATTTTCTAAAATTTGCGCCAAAATGGCAAAATTTTGGATTTTTTTTTCTAACTTTCAAACAAAAATCAGGAAATTCCTACCAAATAAGCGTAAATTTTCAGAAAAAATATCAATTTTTGTATAAATTGGAATCAAAATTTTGTATATTGATAGGTCCCTTTTTCTTAAAAATTGGTACATGGGTGGTACTTCAAATTTCCCAGTGGCACACCCCTACCAAAACCTAACTTGAGTACTTCCCCGGGTTTTACCTACCAAGTTCATAATGGTCTACAGGCTCCTCTGATGAAGCCGGTATCAATGGTGCATCGGTCATACTGGTGTCGCTCAAATGACACATCCGGCTATTTCTATAGAAGTCAAACGATAGACATTTGAATTGCACGTCAAATTTACAATACGAAGCACACAGATCCGGGAATGTTGGTCCAAAGATTGATTTATAGTTTCCAGAGTCTTCAAAACGTCGCATACGATGTGGGTACATGAATCTCTGGATGTTCACTACAAAATTAAAGATAAAAATAATTAACTGGTTAGTAAAAAAAAATATTGTACAATTTTTGACAATGGATAGATTTGTTTTTCGAGACAGAGACTTGCAATTTCACACAAGTTATACAAAATATACATGTTGATATCAAACCAAATTTTGCAATGCACAATTGAAATAAATATAAAGCTTTAAGTTTACTAATGGAGTAGCCATAGTTGTTCATGGGTTTTAGTCCTTTATTCAAAGTAATATGTTTTCCATATTGGAAATCTGCCGTGTTCTGCTTTAAACTACTTTGTAAAATTCAAAATGCATGGGTATACATGTTTAACCATTAAGCTTAAGCTTATTTTAGGTTAAAAAAGCACCTAACTACTATAGGAACTAGGGACAAAAAAGATATAAAAAGATATAGGTTTTAATACTTCAGAGAAAATGAGAAAAATGCGCTAATTTGCTAATCTGAGTCCAAATTAACAATAACAAAATATCTTGGGTTTATTCTTTTTAAAGAAATCAGGTGTATACTGATGTACAATGAGGATATTTGTCTTCATCCAAATGGTATCTCAGAACAGTTAGGTCCCTATGCACAAAACAGGACATAAGTTATTCCCACACTAGTGTGAATTTTGATTCCATGAAAGATAACGCATGTTTTGAATCTGTGATTGATAACTTGTAGACAAATTTGACCATTTGTCTGTTTTGGAACATTGGCTTTTTTTCAAACAGAACCAAAATAGGTTTAGTCCAGGACTAACTAAGGTGGTCCCGGACTAAATCATTTTTCTGTTCTAAAAATAAATGCAATGTTCTGAAACAGACAAATAAATATAGTAAACGTTTCAGTTTAAATCTTTAAATAAGAACTTAAATTTAATATTAAATAAGTTCTGTATTCTAATCCATTTGATTGACTCACCAGTTGGTGGACGTTTTCGACAACACCTGCTGGCTTTCTCAACACTTAGACTGAATACAGCACTTTTTAATGTTATGTTTACCTACCAATCCTGATGAATCCATTCAATGTTTTAAGAACTTAAATTATCACTAGATTTCTCTCAAAATGTTTTTTTTTTTTCAAAATGTCAAATTTCACTTAAGCCAGGGTTTACCTTTCTTATGCATAAGGACCTTTTTTCAGCATTACAAGTAGACTGTTTAAATGCACTAACCTCCTTGTTTACAGATGTAGCCGACTTCTCGTCTACACGAAATATCGTTCCATTTGCCGGTAGCTGTGTACCATTCACCACAGTGTTCACCATCATCATTGGGGTCACCTACTTAGCCGATATATGGACCTACCTCCTTGTTTACAGATGTAGCCCACTTCTCGTCTACATGAAATATCGTTCCATTTGCCGGTAGCTGTGTACCATTCACCACAGTGTTCACCATCATCATTGGGGTCACCTACTTAGCCGATATATGGACCTACCTCCTTGTTTACAGATGTAGCCCACTTCTCGTCTACATGAGATATCGTTCCATTTGCCGGTAGCTGTGTACCATTCACCACAGTGTTCACCATCATCACTGGGGTCACCTACTTAGCTGACATATGGACCTACCTCCTTGTTTACAGATGTAGCCCACTTCTCGTCTACATGAAATATCGTTCCATTTGCCGGTAGCTGTGTACCATTCACCACAGTGTTCACCATCATCATTGGGGTCACCTACTTAGCCGATATATGGACCTACCTCCTTGTTTACAGATGTAGCCCACTTCTCGTCTACATGAAATATCGTTCCATTTGCCGGTAGCTGTGTACCATTCACCACAGTGTTCACCATCATCATTGGCATTGTTTGGCTCACCTACGTAATACAAAGTACATATACTATGTTATAGGTAATTTATTAACAATTTCATAAGCTATACACATAACCAGGGAGCAATCGGCCCTTTTTTTAAATCTTCATGCTATTTTTAGCTACACCATCTAAATTGTTAGGTCTTGAGAAGTAGTTTAAGCACTGAGAGGGTGACCCCCGGAAAAGTTCACACGGGACCCCCCTCAGGGGGGTCCAATCTGAACTTTATCGAAAGTATGTCAACATGGGTATCAAATGAAAGGAAATCACCCCAAAAACTCAAATATCACAATTCAAATCCCCAGATACAAAGCGTTTGAGATTTATTGCAGAAAATGTAAGTTTGAGCAACGTTTTTAGCCGTTATGGGGGCATTTTCTTGGCTATTTTCAGGTGCTTTGTAAAACCAAGGGACCAAATGAATTCAATTGTTTCCATATTTATTGAAAGTCAAGCTCCTAGTCAACACATTTAACCTTCAATAAAGTCTTAAATATACAGATTGACACTTGATGGGTCTGTTAAAATCACACAAAGTGCCGTCAAGCACATTTATTAGCCATATTTAAGAGTTTTAACCCTGCTTTTAACACCCCATGAAATATTATTTAGACAAATAAAAAGGATTTTTGGTCCATATTCTGATTTTACACTTTAAGTTTTAAGTTGAAATGCGAAATAGAAGGTTTTAATCCCTCTAGCGTCAAAGTTGTCACCCCTTACATACCTCACAGATTGCATTTTGTCATGTGATACATGTAGTGTGTGCCAATCATCAGATAATGCCAATAATAGTTTGATTATTTTAATCCCATTTTCAGTTCATGAAAGAAATATTAAAACATTAAGAATACAACGACACCTCTAGTTTATGATATTCTAAGAAGCACATAGAAAACAATTTGAGAATTTTAATACTTATTATATGTTTTTGCCCATATGTTGGCTGTTTTTGCACAAATTTGAACCATTTCTTGGCTATTTTACAGACCCTCTCAGGGTCTGTAAAATTAAAAGGGTCATCTGAATTCCACTGTTTGGACACAAGTTGATATCCAAGCACATTTTCAACACATTTTAAGTAAAATTAAGCATTAAATGTATAGATTTGCCCAAGTTATGGGCCTATGAAAATAATGAAAAGTGCTCTGAAACATGAGAATTGGTCATACTTGACCCCCCCCCTCCTGAATCCAAATAGGATGTACATGTAGAACCTATAAGATGGGAAGTTTTGTTTATAAGATATCTTTACTCTGCAAATGTAAAAACAAAAAAGGTTTAACCCCCTTCAATTAAAAGTTTGCCTTTTCCTGTTAAGTGTTTTTAAGCCGCGTTTTCAGCCATTTCTGCTCAATTTCAGGCATTTTTTTTCACGGACCCATTTTCAGGGGGTCTATTAAATCAAGGGGGTCATGTAAATTTCAATTTCAAGTCTTAAGTTATTAGTTTGGCACTCCTTTAGCACATTAAACTTCATTAAAGTATTTAATATAAGTATTTACCACACTATGGGCGTACGAAAATCATGAAATGTGGCCTCTAGCTGTCTTACGCACCTTTTTCGGCTATATTGGACCCCCTGCAAAATCTCAATTGGACCTATGAGGTGGAATTTTTGTTCAGATTTCTATTCTACAGCTATAGCGTTGACAAAACATATAAATCAAAAGGCTCTAATCAACACAAATTTGATGTTATGTCCTCTCTAAAATGGCTTCTCATTCGCTGATTCGGGACTATTTTCAATGAAAAATACAAGTCCATGAAAACTTGAAGTGCCATAACTTTGCAATGCAAGTGAATTTGATTTATTCCTTTAAACAGTCTCTTAGTCAGCCAAAAGGGAACTTGTAAACAAAATTTCAGCAAAATCCATGAAGTTTGGCAAAATGGCGTCACACGAGGGCAGTGTTTAAATTAGGCTTTTATGGTTAATTACATTAATATTAAAAACGTAAGTTCAATTTTAACTCTTGAAAAAAATTATACATGACAATATCTTTCTACTGATACCAAATTTAACACATGAAACCAATTAATAAAACTGTATACCTAACTTTTAAAAACAGTTTTGGTTTTCCTATACCTTGCCATGCAAACTCAAATTTGAACCCCCCTGTAAAATGAGCTGTGTGTATTTTAAGTGTGGTCACCCTTTCAGGGGATGTTCTGGAGGGGTTCAGGTATTCAAAAAACACTATCACACAAAAATAGCAAAAAAGTGATTTTTTTCACCCAAAATGTCCGATTGCTCCCTGGTTAACAACTGAAGGTTAATAATTGAAATTAGTTTATTTCACCTGAAATTTTTAACAACAAACATGTGTGATTTATACTGAACTTGTATTTAATATGTATCGTCGGCCGCGTCACATACCGGTCTATATGACATTTTTGACTTTTGTTAGAAAATTTGTCTGGATTGATATATTGATGATTTCTACCAAGTTACAGGCTTTAATTTAGCCTAATTAACAAGAAATACTTAATAACTTTTGGTCTATATGCGTTCTATTTAAATTTAGCGTTTCACAAACTGTGCTATATGCAAAAATCACATACTTAAGTATAGCGTAAACAACGCATCACATACAGATCTATATGGTGCGCTATTTCAACTTAGCGATGAAAGAAAAAAATCACATACAGATCTATATCATATAGCTCAGTTTGATGTATTCAATAACTGTACTAAAAGATCGCTAAATGTAAAAAAAAGCATTTTCACATAGAGATCTACAAGTTCAAAGCTATATTAAATAGGGTTTTAAGTAGTATTTTTATTTGAAATTAAACATAATAAACACTTTAAAGTCTTTTCTTTTAAAAATATTAGTATCAGAAGAAAACTTAAGTGCAACACAAAGTCTACGTACGAATTTTCAAATCTGATTTTCTCAAAATGCGTCTCTCTTCATATAGAACAGTATGTGATGTGAATGACGGTAAAGTCATATTTTTTTCTGTTTATTACTGTGGCCCAGGGCATTTTCAAGTGGGTTCTTGTATCCTAATTAAAATTGTTGTTTTTTTGTCTTGGGCATGGCCTGGGGGGGGCTATTTAGTACAAAAGGGGTTATAGGAACGTGCCGCAATTTCAGGCTTTCTGGTATTCCAATTGGTCCTTTTTCTTCACAAAATGTGGTATTTAGAAGGTTTACTTTTCAAAATTTTCGCCAAATGCCACAAATATTGACATTTTTTCTCAGAATGGTAGAAATTTTTGCCAAAACAGAGCAACTTTGGACAGAAAAATTAGGATTTTTAATTAAAATTTGGCTCAAAATTTAGAAGATTTGGTATATGGATGGGTCAATTTTCGTAAAAGTTGGTAGTTGGATGTGGGGGCTTTCCAAATTTCCCAGAGGCACGTCCCTACCCAAGCTAAATTTGAGTAACCCCCGGGGGGCACGACGCCTGGATTTATTGTTCAGAGGGGCAAGTGAATTAAGAGACTCAAAAGGTACAACCATATTTTTCAATGTCGCTTTTGAGAACTGACAAGTGAAAAAAAAGGGTCTCACAAATGCAGAGACAACCAAAATTGAAAATTTTGTAATAAATCTTCACATAAAGTCATATTTTAAAACAATTTTAACAAAATTTTGATCAAGTTATAAACATTTTTCTTCTCCTCTCTTTTCTTTCTCTTTTTCCTCCTTTCTTTTCTTCTTTATATTTTGTCATGCTTTTCTTAAGGGGGCCTAGAGGACACAACGTTGGTACAATTTGCAAATCCATGTCAAAGTGACCATCGATGTCAACTTGATGTCAAACACACAAGATATTAAAAATTGTACAGCAAATTTGATGAAAGTTAACAAATTTGATGTTTGATGAAACCTGTTGTGTCATATTCAAAACGGGATCAAAAAACACAGGATTAGGTGTTATTCTGTTATTATCCATTTCAAGAAAAGCATCATAGAGTTTAGAGGAGTTTTTGAAGATGACCAAACAAATAATTCAGTTTTTGATTGATTGAGTTGAAATTTGTTCTGTAAAACACAGTCCGTAATTTGTGTAATGCAACCTTGCAATTTGTTAACAGCAGCTTCATAGGCACAATGAGTCCGGGGATCAAAAGTCACATGCATTTGCGTATCATCGGCATAGATATATATGGTAGCCGATATTAAGGCCATGTAATATCTTGCTGACAGGATGGGTGTACATACTCTATTCAACGGGTCCCGTAATGGAACCCTGAGGAAATCCAAAGTCCATAGTGCGTGTGTTTCATGAAATACTGAAAAAATACCAGAAATACAAACCCAGTTTTTAAATAACTTGAAAACCAACTATCAGCAGTATCAGTAATGAGAAAATCTTGACCTCAACTGTGTTGGTGTCAAATGCTGCTCTTAAATTGAGCATAACTAGTAATATGGCTTGATAATTGTAGATGGCAGTAATAAAATCATTTTTCACATGAAAGAGAGCAGATTCTCAAGTCAATCTAGGTTGACTACACTTTGGAAAAGTACATTGATCTAGATGAGTTCGAATTGACACACCTGTGTGGAAAGCCCCAAAGTTGGCTTAGTGACAGTGATGTAACCAGGTAGGGGCAAGATGGGGGAGACTCTCCGACAACAATTTTGGTAGTAAATCAAGAAATTGTTGGGCAAAATTTAGGGGCAAATTGGAAAGAAATGAACCATAATTTTTTAAAAAAAGTGAAGAAAGGATCAAAGAATCTTCTTTTTCCTTCTTTTGGACCAAAAATGAACCTAGGCGCGCACCAATTCTGTTTTTTCCCTGAGTTTTTGAGGAAAATACATGTCAAAAGTACTAAAAATGAGTGACAACTGATTTTTTGATTGTCAGTTTTTAAAACCGACTACTGACTTACATGGATTATGATTCTACCAAAATTGATTTTTGGGCACTGCGTTGTAAAAATTGGGAAAAAAATGTGTTCGCCCCTCCTGGCCACTGCTAAGTAAACTACCGGTACATTAAATGTTTAAAAATTTCATTACGTTTTACAGTTAAGTAAAGTAATTATTTTAAAACCATTTTGATAAAAAGAAACAACCAAAATGGGTCCATTTTATATGACAAAATATATCAAAAGATCGTCAAAGGGTCCATTTTTTATGACAAAATAGATTTAAAAATTGTCAAACGGGTCCATTTTTTATGACAAAATAGATAAAAAAATTGTCAAACAGGTCCATTTTTTATGACAAAATAGATTAAAAAATCGTCAAAGGGTCCATTTTTTATGACAAAATAGATTAAAAAATCGTCAAACGGGTCCATTTTATATGACAAAATAGATTAAAAAATTGTCAAACGGGTCCATTCTTTATGACAAAATAGATTTAAAAAATCGTCAAACGGGTCCATTTTTTATGACAAAATAGATTAAAAAATACTACTTACCATCATTCCAATTAATATATCTGAAGGGTGAACCATCACTCCATTCCCATCCACCCTCAGCTGATAAGTCATTAGCTCCAAACCAAAGAGCGCCCTCGTTTGTGTACCTGGTGCGAGCTATTTTGAAAGGAGAAAAAGGTATATGCACAAAATTATACAACATGTATACTCTGTAAATCTTGAAGTATGCAACAAGCAGCCGATTAGCGCACATAAACCAATATGACCATACAGGGAAGTAAAATAGTGCGTATTTCTCGAATCATAACAACATACCAAATCTTGCTGAATATTCAAATAAATTTATGACTATGTTTTTCCATGTGTTAGCAACAAAATTAGTCCAAAATAACACCAAAATCATGAACAATTCATGTAAAAATATATTCATACGCAGTGATTTGGCCTTAATCAATCCTAATCAATCATAAGTAGTCTCTTACACAATACAAAACCATCAGTTCACAATGTTGTTGAATACAAGTGACATGCTATGGATCTCGTAGCAGAGTCTGATTGCTTGTTGCATACTTCAAGGTTTATAGAGTATAGAATTACATTGTGAAGATGGTGGTGGAACGTTGTAATAATATACACATTTTTGAGCATTTTTAAGGGAAATATTTCAGGAAGTAGGGAGAAATTTCCTAGAAATTTTGATCAATGAAGAAAATATCAATGCCCTCCATTTCCTAGTTAAACTTTTCAAAAACACAGTTAATGGCAACAACAATAGTTTGTCAAAATCATACAATCTAGATAAAAGTATTATCATTATTCAACTTTAACCACTGATTAAAAAATTCAATATCAAAATTAAAGCCCAAGCATGCATTTACAAAATGTTTAGCATCTTTCCATTTTTATGTTGATGTACATCAAAAACGTCAAATGCAAGAAACACTGAGAATCAATTTTTACATCTTCAAGTTGACTAATTTCAAATTTTTTTCCTATTATTAAGAAAATGTCCATATATAAATGTGATGACTCACCCCGAAAAGGGGGACTTTGCAACAGAAAACTATTCAAGATACAGGCAAAAATAGGCAGCCAAAAATAAAGAAAATAATAAGAATTTTCAGCAGATTTTCTGCTGTAAAATTTGATTGCCTTGATCAATTTCAACAAGTAAGGTGTCAATTTAAAGCAAAAAAAAAAAAGTTGCAAGAGATAAAATGAAAAAATCAAAATTGATATCAGCCCTCTGTTGACTTGCTGTGCGAACTTCATTGGCTCCCTGTTAGACAGAGAATCAATTATAAAATCATTTTGTATGTCTACAAAGCCTTAAATGGTATGGCTCCCAGCTACCTATCTGCCCTTTTGCACCTTCAAAATGTTGATAGTGCTGAATATAGGCAAAGACTGCGCTCCTCCTCAGACCAAATACCCGGCTTACTGTTTCCAGATCTTTAAAAATGCTGGTGATGCTAGCTTTTCTATCGCTGCAGCACGCTTTGGAATGATCTCCTAATGTATCTGCGTGAAGGTCAGTCTTTGCCTGTGTTTAAGCGGCAGCTGAAAACTCATTTGTTTCCTTAATTATTATTGCTACTCTCTGTTTTGTTTCTGTCTTTTTCTTTTGTAAAGGGCTCCGTTCTTTGTTGGGCGCTATATAAATGTTCATAAAATAATAATAATAATAAAGTCCCCCCTTTCGGGACGAGCCATCACAAATTATTGAAACATCATGATTCAAATACACCCTGTATATAAACTTACACTGCAAGAATTGCTGGGCCTCATAACCGCTGACACTAGCCAGATCACCGCCTTCAATACGGCACTGGTACAAAGCATCATCCCAAAACTTGTAGTCCGTATAACGGAAAAGATAACAGCTACCGAGTTGCGGATCAGGGTTTCCATCGTACTCCCACTCAGGGCCACATTTGTCATTGTATATACCTGAAATGTAAAACAAATATGTGACCGTCTACCATTAACAAGCTGTAAATGCGGCTTCTTGTTGTTTGTACTTTAAAATATTTGCTGAATCCCTGATATAAGGATTAAAATGACACCTCAATGAACTTCACTTGACATCTATAAGTAAAGTTATGGGCTGTTACAGTTATGGAGTTATATGTGAAACTAAGACAAATGAATTCAAAGATCAGTAAAGGTAAAGGGGACGGCCTGTATTTCACAGGTCGGAGTGCCCATCTCTCTTACGAAGCGTTTGGGTCAGAATCCACATTTTGTTATGATTGTGGTGAGGGGTTCACCACACCTCCTTCCCCGCGAGTCTGGTACCTTCCCAGCATTGAAGAAAGCCAGTACCCATTTGACACCTGGGTGGACAGGAGCACATTAGGGTAAATGTCTTGCTCAAGGACACTACACAAGCCGCCCACCAGATTCAAACCCACGACTCTCAATGCCCGGTGATTAATAGTCAAGGACTTATCTGCTACGCAAAGCATGTCACATTTTTTCTATTGATGGTCTTTTAAAACACATGTATAGTTTCAATTTCAAACCAAATATCTTAAAATGGAACTTTGCATGTGTTTGAAATCAACCATAAAAATTGTGACTTTTGCATGCAAAATTGGATTTCTTCAATATAACTACATAGCTTTACAAATTTGTTTCGTAAGGCCCAAGGGCCTCACTCATCAGAAGCACATAGCAATATGAGGTAGACCAAAAATATACCCCAGTAATGACTTGTCACATGACAAGATGAAGAACAATAGAATTACAAAATTTACATAATATCAAAATGTCACAAGAGTTGATTGGGAGAACTTGACTTTGCAAACAGGACAAAGTGATTGATGGATAGATATCAAAAGGATAATTATCTGTGCTAAGATCTATAAGCAATGCAATAAAAGGCTAAGGTCTTGGAAATGGGGATTGATCACAAGCAATAATGGATAATTATCATATCATCAAACAATATATGCAAATAGCTTATTGTTAATTAAAACTCAAGTTCATTTGATCAACATTATCAATATGAATGTCTATCCATGTAAATAGTCTATCTAAAATTACATAATAAATGTTTCTTCCTGTGACGGCATGCACAGACTTGTGTTTCTTCCCGTGACGGCATGCACTGACAAGTCAGTGCATGCCGTCACAGGAAGAAACATTTATTATGTAATTATAGACTCATATTGAAGGGGAGGGGTGCACAATTTTGTCAGGACTGCAGCTCCTATTTATCAACCAAGATACTTGGGAATAGAGAATTGACTCTGAACTGAAACTAAAATGATCTTTAGGAGCAACAATTACGGGTCAAGCTCCTGAACCAAAATTCTGAACATACCTGGTGATTAGTTGGAAAAAAATCCTGTGATTAATTACAACTTCTTAATACTCTTTGGCCCGTATTCACAAAAGGGGAATAACTTTATTCCAGGAATAACTTTTTATTTCTTCCATTGGTGACACCATATTGTTTTCACAAATGAAGAATAAAGTTATTCTACAGGCTAGTTATCCCAAGCTGTATAAAATGCAACTTAGGATGATGGCTCTGAACTATCTCTATTTTCAAGAACAAAAATCCAGGAAAAAAGTTATTCCTGGAATAACTTTTGTGAATACGGGCCTTTTTGAATAATAATATTGCTACATACATCTCGTTATGTAGGTGCAAGAAAGTCGTATCTGCAATGGCTGCCCTTGATATCTATTTTACCACTTGTCACAAGAATGTCAAAACTCCCTAAAAATTATACTGTTTTATGTCACTGGTTCTTGAAATCATGGTTTTTCAGGTGACACCCATCACCTGAAGAACCATTTCCAGAATAACTGACCCAATTGCAAGACTGGAGATTATACAGTGTGCAATCAAAATTAATGAAAAATGGTAGCTAATATCATCCAACGAGCAGTGGAACTGACGCAACTTCAAACTACATTATTTCTTTGAACCAATTTTTCAATGGCGACTTCAATATCACTGACTGTTGGTCGCAATCTTTTGCTTTCTAATGGCATTTCTCAAGAATGAAAGGTCGTATTACCCCGGGGAGTCAAGATTTAAGCAGGCCTTTCTTTCACCTAACTAATGATATAAGGATCAACCTCATTCATTCTGTAGTTCCAACGCACTTTTACAATCTTATTCCAGCTATCCAACCAAAGGTTTCGTACTTCAGCAAGTGTCTATGCACGACATAGTACAGTGACTGAGTGATTCATTCATGCTCACTCAGCGTGCAAGGCCATGCCACTGAATTTTTTTAATGCTTCAAACATGGGAAAAGTTTTCGAAATGACAGGACTTTCTTACATTCACATGACGATCTGTGCCTTACCTGTCGGTGCTGGTGAAGGTGTGTTAACTGTCCCATCATCACCTACAAGACAATAACACATAAAAAGTAACAATACATGGAATATCTTTTTTATTACTACAAAGTTTGATTACATTTAAGTAAAAAATACACCCCAATTAATGAAAAGGCTTAAAATACGTATACATCATCATCATCATCGGTCGTCTGTGGACGGAATGGAAGAAGCACTACATGTTCGAACCAGATTTCCCTGTCATGTATGATATACTGGATTTCTTGTAGATCTAGATTGAGATCGCTCTTAATGGTGTCAGTGTACTGAATGTATACAGTACACAGCTAATTCATCATACCTGAAAAACATTTTATTTTAAATACATTTGTATAACACAAGCTCATCAAACTTACACTGCAAGAAAAGTTTAACGTCCCCCCCCCCCAAGATATATATGCAAGTCTCACAAATTTGGCTTTTAAGTCTTTGAAAACTAAGAAAGAACAGTTGAATTAATAGCAATGGTGCCTTAAATCGTCCATAAAAGTGCTTCAGATACCTAAAAACACTTCTTAAAATTGTTCAAATGGTGTGAAGTTACATTTTACCTATGATTTCTTGTATAAATATTGCGTCACATTTGCATAAGGCCCGTGTTAGATAGGGTATTCCTTTGAACAGGTATGGTCCTGGATAGGATACATATCCATTCGAACAGATAAGGTGGATTTATGGTCTCAGATAGGTTATCATTTTATCCACTTTTGCTAATTTTTGGTCTTACATAGGGTCACCTTTGGAAGCTGCAGATAAAGCGCCAGGCACTGGACTCGAACCCGGGACCTCATTGGTGTAAGGCGAGGGAAATACCGCTGTGCCAGCCCGCTCCCCAAATCACTTACTCTTGGATTTTTTGCATATATATCTATGCTGATTGTCGCAGCTCAAATCGTTCCATGTGCCAGCTTTTGAATAAGACCCGGCCAGGTGAACACAATCTTCTCCATTCCCAACGTTGTTTGGCTCGCCATCATCCCAATTCATGAAATCCAACTTTATGAAAAAATAACCAAAAACTTCGCAAACTAAGTTGATGAAATATTACCTTTAGGTTTTTTGCAGACATATCGATGTTGATTATCACAAGGTAGATCGTTCCAGTCGCCAGCTATAGCATAAAAGCCTTCCAGATGAACGCAATCTTCACCACTGTTGCCTTCCCAATTATCTGGCTGACCTGGACCCCAATTTGTGAAATCAAGCTAGGAAAAATCATATAGAATAATCTGGTTTCATCTAGTATGTGATGATCTTCAAGGGTGGGTGAAACCCAAGATTTAAGGGCCCTGTCAACCTTTTGTTTTCAGAAATGATTTTTGCTCTGTAACCCAGCAACGGATAATTAAATTCAAATAAAAGTATATATTTCTAGAAGTGTATTTGCTTACTGATACAAAAATGTGCAATTTTGGACCTAGGGTCCAAAAATTATGTTTTTGGGCCCAAAATTTAACGAGAAAGCTAACTAAATTTTCCTTTGGTAAAATTTTGAACCATTTTACTTTTTAGAATCAAGAAAGCAATATCTAGGAACGCATTTCTCAAATTCTTAATTTTTATCTTATTTTTTCAAATATTGCCCAAAATAGGTCTAACAAATATCATATTTTGCCGTAAATGGTGGGATTTTTTGACATTTTTGGACCAATTTTTGACAAAATCTCAAAAACCAGAAAAAAATCAAAAAATTAAGAATTGCCTTCCAAGATTATTGCTTTCTACATTCTAAAAATTGAACCTGTTCAAAATTTTACCGAAGCAAAATCTAGTTAGCTTTCCCGTAAAATTTTGGGCCAAAAACATGGCTTTTGGACCTTTTTTGGACCTTAGGGCCAAAATTTCACATTTTGGTACATACACAAATGACCTGACCATTATTTTCAGTATGCAAATCCACTTCTAGAAATGCTTACTTTTATTTGGATTTAATTATACGTTGCTGAGTTACAGTGCAAAAACCATTTCTGAAAACGAAGGGTTCACAGGGCACATACAATGACTCTGGTCTTCTAATCTTTAGCTGCTCTTCCTCTGATTGTAAAGATTGAATATACTGATATAGCAGTAATGTGAAAGTTGTCTCAGGTATAAACCTGCATTAACAAGGAAGTTAAAATAGGAAATGAGATTTTTGACTACCTTCTAAAGGCTGCTGTAAACAATCAGTTTTGAAATAATTTTTCCTCTTTAGACTCTTTTAGATGCATTATCAAAATTCATTTATTTATTTATTTATTGACATCTTTAAAGAGGGTAGCCTTATTTGTGGTCTAGCACTGCTTTCCATAAGGGCCCTCTACATAAAAATACATTACAAACAGATTTAAAAATTTACTACATACAATTAAAAACAAATGAAATAACTATATGAATATCTGATTAATAGGCCTATAATAGACACAATAATTAATATACAAATGTCCAAAATAATATTAAAAATACATATTAAGATTTACATTAAACTAGAATAAACTAAAGATACAGACTACTGCAGAGCAGGAAATAGTAGACGGCTGCAGGTAAAGTACCGCAGCCTACTCCTAAGGTAAAGTACCCAAGGAGCCTGTACAAAACTATGAAAAACTAAAATATCTATGTAATATTCCTGACTGATACATTCACATAATTTTATAAATATTCTGACACACCCCTCACACATGCATTACCTCACACACTCACTCACTCATTCTTATTTGTCATCATGTAACACGGTTCATAAAGGAAAAGCAGAGAAGACTAAAACACAATATTGAATAGAAAGACACTATCATGCATGCCCACATATACTCATACTCCTCCATCCTCTCCACACCCGATTCTTCATACATACATACATACCTACTCAAAATACAATCCATCCTGCAAACTTAACAATATACCAGCACAGACACCTCAACAATTGTAGGCCTACAAATTTATAAAAATTAATATCATTTTAAAATGTGATGTTTGAGTTTGTTTTTGAATGATTGCACGTTAATGGAGTTTTTACATCAGTTGGAAGGTTGTTCCACAACCTTGCTCCAGAGTCCCTAAAGGTGCTCCTCCCCCAATCAGTCCGGCTACGTTTAATGTAGATGTTACCTGACATTTGTGATCTTGTACTGTAACTGTGGGGTAAAGTACGATCTTTGATACTTTGGGTAAGATTATCTGGAGCAAGGCTATGGAGACATTTGTAAATGAGAGTTGCTTTAAAATAATTGCACCTTTGCTGAACCGTCATCCATCTAAGCTCCTCATATAATGTATGAACATGTTTATCATGAACTTTATAGCCTAATACAAGCCTTGCTGCATGTTTTTGAAGTATTTGGATTTTGTTGGTGAATTTACTTGGTGCACTTGACCAGATGGGAATACAATAATCAAAAATCCACTTTTTGAAAACCAAGCACCCCTGGTTACAGGCCTAGAAGAGAAGAGAGAAAGAGTTCTTACCGGTGTTTCATCTGTCCATTCAAAGTTGCCTTCACCCATTGTGTCATGTAAACCAATCCACAGGTTTTCTCCAAGGATACTAGCTCGATCTGTAAAGGATACGCAAAATTTGTTATAATTAATGGAATAAAACACACAATGTAACGATCAAATTCATAAAACATTTACACAACCTTTTTCTAAGATAATGAAACATGGGTGACAGGGGGGGGAAGGGGGGGGGGCGCTTCATTTTAACACTTTATAGTATTGCTTTATACACAACACATCATTCACAATAACAATACAGAATGTGATCAACACCATAGGAAAATACTTTTTTTAAATTAATTAAAGAACGATTACATTTGATAACATGTGTATATCAGTTGAATTTAAGATTTATAAGGATTGTAATTTTATATTTTTTTCATCAATTTTTAATTAGACAATACACCGACGATTTTAAACAATGACCGAATTAAAAGGTAATGCAAAGTTATTATTGTCATTAATAACCACTCTTTCGACATTTTTAATGCCTTTAATGTGTAATTTTTGAAGAAATACTTTATTTAACTTATTTCTTAATTAAAGGTCTACTTATCCCTACAGGAGAATTTTGATCAGTCCAGGCATGACGATCATTGCGTAATATGATAAACGCTTGTGCGTGTGTGGTGCATACGTGCGCTTGACAGGCGTTTTATGAGGAAACGCATTCAGCGCTAATGACATCACATACGCGGGTCATTATAAGAAGTCATTGTTACCTGATAATGACCGCGCAGTTGTTTGCATAAAAGTAGAAATAATCTTAAGAGATTGGATCGCGCTAATACGCAGGTTATTAATCTTCTGTAGACATTTCTACAATTTCTATGATTACTGTAAGCAATCAAAATAAACAATATCTGGCACTGTTTAAAGCATCCATTGATGCCTGCATGCCAGATTCCATCATGGGTGTCTTCATTAAACAATCACTACCCATCAAACTAATAAATGGCGTAGTAATTTGAAAACAGTGGCCTGCGGAAGAGCCAACTTTAAATCAGCTTTTTTTCCCTACATCTTTTAATTTTGTAATAACTAATAAGTTCTTATTGACGCCCATTTGGGTATTGGAGTTGAATGTATCAGTTAAAAACATTTGTTTATAATTAAAAAATTACTAAATGCAAGACAACATTTGTAAACTATCATATCAAACTCACTTGTAAGAAAAGACTGTTCATCTGCACCATGAATACTGACTAAATTAGCATCAATCTGTTCACAGCTAGACTGCGCCCCAGTCCA
>JXSR01S009824.1:96099-119747 GCA_000969725.1 Ophiothrix spiculata
CGACACAAGGTATTTTCTAATTCTATCGGACAGCCTAAAAATGTTTTTCATTGGTTCATTTTGGCATCAGGATAAAAGAAGCACATTAAAAATGTTTTTCGACACAAGGTATTTTCTAATTCTATCGGACAGCCTAAAAATGTTTTTCATTGGTTCATTTTGGCATCAGGATAAAAGAAGCACATTAAATGCAACTGACAATGTCTTCATCCCTTATCGTTAAAGGTTATACGCAAAGGTTGGGTATATTTGGCACCAAAGTATAGAATTAAGTTATATCAACCCAATTAAATGCAAAAACAACCCATTTTCATAAAAGCAACAGCAAAATGAACTTAAAACAAATAATACTATCTGCACCACCAATTACACAAATAAAGGTTACACAGGGTTGTGCATTCACTGTAAGTCCCTATGCAAACCTATGGTGTTTTGATGATATTATTTATTTATTTATTGACTGTTGACTATAAACAATGTTCAATTTAATAATAATTTTTGTAAGTTTACTTTTAGCATCATTTGAGATTCACACATTATTTTATACCATAATTTGGTATATAATTATTGAATAAATATCACTCATATCAAACACAAAAATAGTGCTGAACTCTATACACTTCAATGCTTTGTCAGAGAATTGTATAGATAGTTGGTAACCCTCATATACGTCATAATTGAGTGATTCCAGTGTACTAATGTTTGTATAGTGTTTTCTCCAAATGCTTTTATTTTTATTATGGAGGCAAAAACTGTAGGAATTGTTTTTTATTCCTCCTATATGTGTGTTAACTGATACATTACTGATCAGTGGTAAGTTCTTTGCATATAACCTTTAAGATGTGCTGACATGGTATCCTTCACAATGTACCATAACGGAGACACTAAGGTTCAAATTATTTTAACTTGCTAGCGTCTGGTTAGCGTCTTCAAAGCGTCTTGCTAGATATCATGGGCTTAAGGATCACAAATAGTTTAAATTTTGAACATTTGAAATACCACAACCATAAGTACTACCGAAGTGGATCTACTTCCATGACATGACCTTCAAAAACTCCATCAGTGTTTCTCTTCAGCCACCTCAGTTTACAAATCGTCACGTAAGTGCAAGAAAGTCGTATCTGCAATAGCTGCCTTACGTCATAAATTTGGATTGCACACTACATGACCTCCAGTTTTGGGTCAGTGGTCCTTGAAATGGTTCTTCAGGTGACACTGGACACCGTCACCTGAAGAACCATTTCAAGAACCACTGACATAAGACAGGAACATTTTGAGGAATTTTTCACATTGTTGTGACAAGGAATAAAATAAATATAACTTAGGGCTGCCCTATAAGTTATAGTTATTTTATTCATTGCAGAAAGGACTTTCTTGCACTCACATGACAAAATGATGTGCCTGCTAGGTGTTGATGATGATGATCAGAGTCTGTATATGCGGAGACATGTGCATGAAAATACAGAAAGATAGCAATACCCAAGTTCCCTAGTAATTGAGTACCAGCACTAGTACTGTAAGATCTTGCTGTGTATTCTGCGCAAAAGCATGTAGTTTGTTCTGACCTCACACCAGACAAAATGTTTTAATGTGTTTACTTACCAACTTGTACTTTGCAGACAAACGCCTGTATATTGAAGCATGTTCTTGAGTCCCAGCCGCCCCTAAGATCTCCTGTAAAATAAAGAATGGTTGAAATTTATGATTCAACTGTCAAGCTTTTGTCAGGAGTAGCTCTGACTTCTTCAGGAAACTTCCCACTGATGACTCGGATGAGCCATTCACTGAAGGCTGCCCCTTGCCAACAGTGTTAAAAGCAGATCACCTCTTTGAGATTTTGGTGGCTCTGAAAAGAGCCTTTCTGAAGGCTGCCACTTGCCAACAGATTCACACAAAAGTAGGTCTTTCTTTATGTCACAAAATAATATCAAGAACTCAAGGAAGATAGTTGCGTAACAGAAATCCAAGTTCCTTTCCAGAAACGTCTATACAAAAGGATGATATTGCTGGAAAGATCTGTTAAGGTATCTTTTCTTAGTTAATCATTTTATGCTTATTCTTTTTAAAAGAATGATTTATTATTATTATATTCATATAAAGTAGGTATTGAATGGACTATTAATTACAGTAGTAAGAAATATTTTGAATGTAGCACTTTTTCCTATTAAAGGATGGGCTACATATCTGTCTTTTCAACCTAAAAATAAAGATAGATGGGAGAAAATGGCATTTTCATCAATTTCCTTGACTTTTCCCTGACTGGAAAAAGTGAAATAATTACCATGATTTCCCTGATGGACTGGGAAACCTGAATATGACTACTATTTTTAGAGTCACATATTGGTAATTATACATGTTGATTTCATCTTTTACTTCATGATGAACTATGAAGGAACAAAACTTGATGAATGTTGGATCAATTTCAGTGAGCATCATTTTTATCCTTATAACATGGACTTTGCTGATATGTAAAAAATTAAAATGACCAGAGGTCAAATTTACAGCTGATTGAGATGCATGGTCACATTTGCTTATTCAAATGGAATCTCAACTGATGCCTAATGCGAAGTGCTGTCTGAGGAAATATGTATCTTCATACTTGAAATGTTGTTTAAATTTTCCCTGGTCTTATTTTACCCTTACCTGTGTACATAGAGCCACAGTCATACTGGTCGGCAGTATTCTTCGGCATACCGGCATTCCAGTTGTCGTAGGATACCGCATTGCCGGTGGTCCATGCAAACTGACCATCACGAAGAACGTCTGCAGGAATTAATCAAATATGGTGATTTGATAAAATTAACTATGATATTATTAGTCAGGATTAATTTGATTTAAATGTTATAATAATCTGGTTATAATAATTTGTTTTTTGCGTGGCGATTTTCCATCAAGATCAAACCACTCATGTTGTCGCTGCAGGTAGATCGTCACAATCTATTCACTTCATTTAGGCGTTTGGCTTCGAGTCCTTTTCAAGAGAACCCTATTGGTTCTTAGATTGTAATATTTACCCTTTGTTTGCACCTTCCCATATCCTAGGTGGGGCAGACCGTGATGGGCAAATCTAGAGTCAGTTTTAGGTACAGGAAAAAGACTTGAGAACCTGGAGAAAAACCTGCGGAAGTGAGTATGGACTGAAAACCAAATGCACATACAGCCCTGGACCGAGAATTGAATGGGTGGTTTTGAATTGTGTAAGAGACTATTAATGATTGATTAGGATTGATTAAAGAACAAATCACAGCGTATTAATATTTTTGAACTGTACATGGATTGTTCATGATTTTGGAATTATTTTTGGTTAATTTTTTAATATGGACAATCATTGAATGTAAGTTCATTTGAATATTCAGCAAGATTGGGTACGTGGTTATGATTCAAAAAATGCGGACTAATTTTTTCCCTGTATGGTCATATTGATTTATCATGTTTATGTGTGTTAATCGGCTGCTTGCTGCATACTTCAAGGTTTAGAGAATATAGCAAGTAAGCTTGATCTTATTACTGTTTATAAGAACATACCTGATATCCCTATGTAAACGTCATTTACACCTTGATTTCTCAATTCCGGAAATTTACTGGTGATAAATTGATTTTCTGCATCACTGAAATATGAATGAAAATGTAACAAAAATGGATAAAATATATAACACCATTCATCTTTGGAGATATCTTGTGGCTAAATCATTACAATTATTCATAGATTAATCCTCAGAGATGTAACACAATAAGGTTCAAATTTCCTGAAATACCTAAAACTCTCATTCAAATGGAAAAAAAATCCTATTCTTTTGTACATGTTAGAATTTCCTGAAAATGCAAATATTTGTGTTAAATTTCCTGAATTCACAAAATTTCCTGAAAAGTTACACCCCTGAATCCTATAAATAGGTAATGAAATGGGTTGAAAATGGAGCACAGGTATAACATTATCATCATAAAGTGATTCAAAACATTCTGTCTCCATAGTCCATGGAACAACTGTAGGGCAAAGCTTAGTAGTCTACAGATCATCCCCACAGGTTTTTTGTACAAGCTAGATTATGTTAAAGGAGCCCTGTCCGATTGGGTCAGCATTTTTTCAAACTTTCTGAGATTTTGGTACCAAAATGTTCTTCATATTTTTCTCATTGTCCATGTGAAATTTTACAGCTGAAACATGTTGCATTTTGGAGATATAAGTGAAAATGTTTTAAAATTATTATGGTAACCATTATATTATTTACATAGTAAAGTATAGGCAAATGAAAGATATAAAATTGCTAATAAAATGAAAACGGTTGTTCCGATATGCGATTTGACTGAAATTTCAAATTGATGTATCTTAAGTGATGATCTTTCATATGACAGTGAAATTTGACAAGTTGGATCATGTACATTTAAAGAGTAGATTCATAATATTCAGGATAATGCATGATTGTACAGCTTTCCAGTTTTGATGTTTTTTATGGTTCATATTTAATTTTTATTAATTCTTACACTAGCAGTTTAAAGTATTTCCACACAAACAGTTTATTCAGCCATATCTCACAAGGCGTTTATAAGGAAGCTACCTGGAAACTTATGTTGTTTTTGCTCAGATCTGATAGTTAATCTAGTTAAGTGTAAAATTTAGCACCGAATGGGATCAACCCCCTCACGTACGGGTAGGGGGCAACAACACAAATGGGTCGAAAAACATGATTTTTAGGTCAAATTTGATTTGACAACGCCTTGGTCAAGGTCACTTCACCGCTCAAGTTGAGTTGAGTGGTCATGTGGAATGTGTATATGTAATAGAGTGACAAGCAGGCGTTGAAATGTCCTGGTCATGCTTGACTTTGCCAAGAGAATGCTCGGAAGCTAACGAAAAATGATCCTTCAACGCCACCCAGTTTACAAAAATAGGACCGTGGTAAAAATGGAATGGTCCCTGGTGGTATATGACATATTAAAATGTTTTAAGAGGTTTTCAATCTGTCATATACCGTCACAAAACACTCCACATTCATCACAACCCTATTTTTATCAACTGGTGGGGCGTTGATGGATCATTTTTCGTTCGCTTCCAAGCATTTTCTTGGCGCGGTCAAGCGTGACCAGAACATTTCATCGCCTGTTTGTCACTCTATTACATATACACATACCACATGACCACTCAACTTGAGTGTTGAAGTGACCTTGACCCAGGCGTTGTCAAATCAAATTTAACCTAAAAATTACGTTTTTTGCCCCATTTGTGTTGTTGCCCCCTACCCTTACGTGAGGGGGTTGATCCCATTCGGTGCTCAATTTTGTACTTAACTAGATTAACTATCAGATCTGACCAAAAGCAACATAAGTTTCCAGATAGTTTCCTTTTTAAAAGCCTTATGAGATATGGCTGAATAAACTGTTTGTGCGGAAATACTTTAAACCTCTAGTGTACATGGTACTTCCACATCTACAAAGGTATCTTTAAAACAGGTTTCACTTTATTTTTACACCTAAAGTATTTCGAAAAAGAAACTGGTACACTTTGCATCGGTTATTTTATACGAAATTATATATTTATCAGACCAAAATAATTGCAGACAATGTAAATAGATGTGTTTCCTGTGATATTGGTATAAAATTTCTTCCAAAATCCTAAACTAGCCCGCTTATCGGGGTAAATTGAAAACTTTGTGCAGAGAAACAAAACTTACAAATTTCAAGCACGACGCGTTAAGAGTGCAGCGCATGTCATGACTCATGCCCTGTAATTTCCTCTTGAGATATCGATTACAAGTTGCATCGATATTTTTTGCCGTATAACACTTAGCAAGCGATGTGATAGAAATCCCACGTTGAACTGACAATTATGGAATAAAATTGGCCGAGATCAGATGATTCAGATAAACTCGGAATAAAACTCTTTAATAAATCAACATGATCAACTCATGAACACTACATGTCAAAATATTTTGCACTGATTAAACATTGAAAAATAAGCATGTTGTTGCTTCACATCATTTCAATTGAAAAAAAAATGTGCTGGTGCTCAATTAAAATGATTTGATCTAAAACTCATCAATTCAATATAAAAACATCTTTTAGACATTCCAACACCTTGATTAAACATCCTAATTAGGCTCTCATCCATTCATATTCTTATTCCATGCGTATAATTGTGAAATTGAAATGCCCGCCCGTCTTCGATACTGAGAGGGAGTTAAGTAGTAATTGATACAGGCTAGCTTTGGGTATGTGTGCTACGTTTCCCGCTGGGATGTTTTCCCATGGCCTTCAAAATTTACAACTTTTATTTCCCTACGAAAATGTTTCATTTTGCCCGATAAGCGGGATGGGATGGTTTAGGATTTTGGAAGACATTTTGAACGCATTTCACAGGAAACATATCCATTTATATTATCTGTGATCATTTTGGTCTGATAAATATATAATTTCGTAGAAAATATTCAATACAAAGTGTACCAGTTTCTTTTTCGGAACACTTTAGTTTATGAAAGCAATATGATCCTACCATCGGGGTACTCCGTATCATCCTTGACTTTTGATTTTTTGACTGATTGGGTTTGTCTTTAGTAGATAGTTATAACCTTCATATGATTAGACCTAAATGTTGCATACTCTTTCAGTTATGGTAATTTGATGAATTAATTTGGGAATCCCAAATTTAATTCAACATGTATTAGTTTAGGAAAATACATGAGTGCATTGGAGGGGATAGCCCTTCTGGCCTAATTGGCTTTTTGCCATCTCCTAAATACCTTTCTTTTATTTTGCTTTCAAATACTGTTTTGTTTTCAAATTGGTGAAGATTAGTCATCCAGTTAAGTTTCAAATACTAGCAAAATAAATCAAATACTGGAAATAAAATTATAGCACTTACGGCTACGTTGCGTTTGGTACCACCAAACTTCATCAGGCCACTGATTGATCACGTGTTTTGTTTTATTCTTACTCGATAAGTTGTATTTGAATGTGTTGTTGAAATGAATTTTGAGTTTGAATTTGGAATATTGGTTCATTAGGAAACAAGTTTAGAGAAAAATGTGTACTGTAAACACCAATATTTTTGTGCTAAATAATTTTCTGGCACGGACATTTTTTGACCATTTCACACGTTTTTATTTTTGTGCACATGAACATTGGCCGAGTATGGAATATAATAATGTAATAATATATAACAAATACACATTAATTTTGGCGGTTCATTTATTTTCGTGCTAATCTATTTTTGCGCAAAAATAAATGTAGCGTGAAAAATACCACTTAAACAGTATATGGATGCCCTTAATTTATCTTAATACTTCATTTAATGCAAGATGCTGTAAGTATTTTATACCAAAATGATTATTATTTAACGGCAACAAAGAATTACAGTTTCAGACACCTTTTGACAAAATAACTTACGATAGAATTGTCAGTAGATAAGTCCCTTGAACTTCACAGTAATGCTTAGCATCAGTCCATGTCATGGGGTTGTTGACATTGAATTGGTAACATTGGCCATCGTGTTGTTTCCA
This sequence comes from Ophiothrix spiculata, assembly GCA_000969725.1. Lineage (NCBI taxonomy): Eukaryota > Metazoa > Echinodermata > Ophiuroidea > Amphilepidida > Ophiotrichidae > Ophiothrix > Ophiothrix spiculata. Next base: position 103,593 of record JXSR01S009824.1, read on the forward strand.
ACCATCGGGGCAAGTACCTATAGAATCACAAATTACAATACAAACATGCAGTAGATTACTATTAATGCCAAAGAAAAAAATGTTTTGTGTTAGAAACCATTCCCAAAAACGCTATGCGCTATGCGATTTTTTCTTTTTTTAAGAAAAATAGCTATGCGGTATGCAGGATTCTTTTTTTTTTTTTACGCTCTAAAATTTTAATCGCCCAACTTACTTACGGGTGTGAAGTGACCGCCACAGTCACTCAACACGTATGAAACAAAAGTACGAAACAAAAAAGTTATAAATAAATAAATCTCGCTTGAATTGAGAATAAAGTTATTTACCACAGTGGTCAATCGCTGGCTTACTATCAAAAAATAAAATAAAAAGAGAGCCAGCGCGTAGGTCTACGCGCTAAATTCACTTTCACATAGCAATGCGCGCTGGTTTCTGAGACAAACCTTTTATTTTTTTTGGCCTAATTTATATGTCTGTTTACCTTGATACATGGATAGAGTAAGAATTAAGCAAGGAATGGAATGAAAGGAAGAATGGGTTAAGAAAGCAGAGCGGGCAGAGCACGAAACGGGTGGGGGTTATTGAGCCAAAAATAGGTATAGAGATGGTCAGTTTTTCCAGCAGGCACATACCCGAACAAAATGTTTTAAAGACCGCCCCTGATCCAATCCCATAAGGCATGTTTCACATATTCTCCATTGTGACCCTATATTTAATCGGAATTAGGAATGTTTTTGTAACTTCTAGCTTTTCACAGAAAAATGTTCTAAAATTTTCATTTATTGATACCTCGCCCGGCCTTCTTTTATGAGGAACAATTCAAGCTTTCTAGCTTTTCAAAAAAAGAGGTATCACCAGTTACTGAGGGTTTCCCTTCTGTCATCTGTACCTTCCTTAATTATGCATATTTCAATAACTTTTAGTTACGGCGTAATAATAATGGCCAGCGCTTTGTAACCACTGGAAAAGGCGCAATATAAATGCCGGAATTATTACTATTATTATTATTTTAGTCTTAAACAGATTTGGTATCTCTACTTTTACCATCTTTCTCCCTCCTCGATCCTACTACTTATGCACCTCAAAATAATTTTAAATCATGTAAAAAACATTATACAATAATATTTAGGTGATGACTCAAGCCTATGATTGCCATTTTGGAAAAATAAGGCTGAGGCCAGGTTGCAAGCGACTGGTCGCACAAAGTTGTGGCCTAATTGTGCTCCAACACCTACAGCCGCCATCTTGGAAAAACAAGGCTAAGGCCATGTTGCGGCCGACCACACAAAGTTGTGGCTTTATTGTGCTCCAGCGCCTTATTCCCAACATTCTCCGACTTACAGATAAATAAGGCATATTATTACCTTCTAGTCTTTCACAAAAGAATGTTTTAGTAGCTCCACAGTTGTCGACCGCCCACTTTCCTCCGGTAAGCCGTGGTACCCCAACACAATTTGCTTGATTAACACTGTGAAAATGAGAAAAGGAAGGAGAAAAGGAAGAAGTAAAAGTTCAGTAAAATCCACCTGAAGCTTGTTAGCGTAGAATTTTTGCCAAACTACCCCTAGGAGAGGTAAAAGAAATCTAATGGGAAAATTGAAAAATTGGACCAATGAGACACTTTCCTCCAGTGAGCCGTGGTACCCCAACGCAATTTGCTTGATTAATACTGTGAAAATCAGAAAAGGAAGAAGTAAAAGTTCAGTATAATCCACCTGAAGCTTGTCAGCGGAAATTTTTTGCCAAACTACCAGGAGGGGGTAAAAGAAATCTAGTGGGAAAATTGAAAAATTGGGCCAATGAGACACTTTCCTCCAGAAAGCCGTGGTACCCCAACACAATTTGCTTGATTAATACTGTGAAAATGAGAAAAGGAAGAAGTTCAGTTCAGTAAAATCCATCTGAAGATTGTCAGTGGGAAATTTTTTGCCAAACTACCAGGAGGGGGTAAAAGAAATCTATAGTGGGGAAATTGAAAAATTTGACCAATGAGCCTTTTTTGTTTTTATACTTGTCCGTTTTCAAAATTGACTACAATTTGTTTTTGGTCTACAAAAATCTGCTGGGAAAAACTAAGGATGCACCGGGAAAAAACTGGAAAAAATGACTTTGCTCCACCTGTATATATCATGTAAAATCCTGGATTTGACACCAGCATCTTAAAATCCATTGCCTTGTCACTGTTACAATTTGTGGTCTACACCATTATAAACGGCATATAACCACATGCATGTTTACAAGCAGCTGGGTTTAGCATAATTTAAAAAGGTAAAAGCACGTTCAGTTTTTTAAAAAGCACGATACTGTATGAAAATCATGAAAAATCAAGTCAAAAAGTGCAAAAATGTACGTTAATCTCCTGTTAGTCAACCAAAAACAAACTTCATAACAAGCATGGATTTTTGCTAATCACGATCACACTAAAACCCGATACTTACAGTACAGCGCTAGATATACTTCGTCATTTTTACTATCTTTAAAATCCAGACAGCTGAATGCATATTGACCTTGAGTTCCTAGACGATATTATCGATCGGAATAATCCGCTAAAACTACAATTAGAATGATAAAAAATCAAGACAGTAACAAAAATTCCAAATGAATATGTTTCTCATTGGATAGAAATGAAGTAATCAGCAAATCTTTTCAACAGAAAAAAATCCACAGTACCTGTCAAGGACAGATTTCAGATTATATTGATAAGATATTATGGTATTGTTTGAAAACAACGATTACCAAAGAAAGTAATGTGCTTTGAATTATCAAAACTCTACAGATGAGTAATCGTTTCAAAATGTGCCGTGATGCGAAAAATATTTCACCATCATGAACATTTTGATAAATGGTCAAACATATTACTCCATGGCAAAATTTTCACACCATGAGAAAAAATTAAAATCAAAATTTTCATTCCGAATGAAAATTTAACATAGTGGTGAAAATGTAACACCATGAGAAAAATTCTGAATGAAAATGACTACAAAAATGACGAAGTATATCTAGCGCTTAAGTCAATCCCAATTCTTTTGTCTTTACATTCTAATAACTATTAGTTATCTTACTAATCTGGTTCTCCACTGTCCCAGTTCTGATAATATGTAATTCCATAAGGGCTACCATCTGTCCACGTGAAGTCACCAGGGAATGTAGAGCCACTGTCCTAGAATATTTAGGAATATACAAAATATACAACATAGTATAGAGGGAAGTAGTGGAAATTTAACTATACTTTCCAAATGCAAAGCGGAGGGAAGTAGTCACACGCATCCAACACTTCAATACTTCTCTTGTTGAGATTTGTTTTACTTTACCTCATAAATATTTCGAATGTGGTGTTAACACAAAAAAAAATTACCCAAAAATGTCCGTTCTTCTCGCTCACCATATGAATTTCTAACTGATAAGTGATATAATTACGGGGGTGCGATAGTAGGGGTACAATAGTTTTTCAATTGTTTCCCTGCGTGGGCGTTACACGCACTTGGGGAAGTAAGCAGAATACTGTCAACCGCATCAGATATAACTGACCAATCATATTTTGTGGTTTCCTAATGAATACTTATGAGGTATAGTAAATAATCATCTGATATTGAAGCTTTGTACTGGTAATATTAAAGGAGGGGGAAACTCACTTGTAAAACTTAAAGCGATGGAGTATCAACATAAGATCATGTCAAATAAGTACGTACTTCATGATTTTTCTTTCAATTCCCCAAGGGACTGTGACTTGAAAAAATCTTTTGATCCTTTATCACACTTGTGCACAAGATACCTAGTGAACAGGAAGAATAAGTGGATATGATAGTTGGGGAATGTAAAGATGTAAATGACAATTTTCATTCCGACTACGTATTGAAAGTGGATTTAGCAGGAGTCATAAATTGAACTTACTTTATCCGTTAATCCAATCCAGTAATCCAACTCAATTGTGACCTGATAGGACTGCAAGAAATCTTGTTCAGCTTGGTCATTTACTGCTACAAGGTTACCCTCGATCAGATTACAGAAATATTCCGCATCTACAAAGGTTTTTCTGTCGTCTACGTACTGGTAACATTTGCCGTTGTACTCTTTCCATCCGTTGCTTTCGTCGCATTTGATGACATTATCTAAGAATGAAAAGGATAAATAAGGCAATTTACAAAAAAATTGTTTGTCTCAAAGCTCTCCTACTCTTGAAAAAACTAATGCGAAATGCATTTTTTTTAAAGATTTTTTTTGTGTGTGTGACAGAAGTCATGAGTAGAGAGTATCCACTTCACTCATGCGTGATCGCAAACAAAAGAGGTCATTCCCGTAGTAATCTTTATTCAATCGATGACCCTGAATCTGGTGGGCTATTTTGAAGCACTTAATATGCTAATGTGCATGACGTTCCTGGTGCTGCTCTCCTGAATGGTCTGAATATTGTATAGCATTCCCGCAAAGATGGCCGCTAATCCAAAACACGGATAACCTCTATTCTAAATAGAAAGAGTGTCATATGTACTCCCTCATATATTTACATGTCAGATACAAAATTAATGTTAAGATTGGCCTTTTTTAAAATCAAAAACAGAATATACAACCAATTTAATTAAATTTTATGTTGCAAGTAAATATAAAAAGAGTTCATATGGAATTTTTGCCAATTATGAAGAATATTTTACCAAAAAAAACAAAAACGGCAAAACAAATATTTTTTTTTGACTTTTTGAAAAACTAATGCGCACACTAAAACTGACGCGCACGCGAGCTTTGAGACAAACAATTAATTTTATTTAGCCTAATCATTAGCATTTTTTCATCGCTGCTGCGTACCTAGACTGGATCCACCAGTCGCCAAATGGGGTCTCCCTCACTTCCTGTTGTTGGCCATTTGGCGACTGCAAAAATTATGTGAAAAAAGTGGAGCACTTGGCACCGTATTTACGGTGCCACACAATTCTGCTCAGTAAAGAAGGATTCTGCGCAGTAATTATTTTGTTTTTGTTTTGATCTCGCAAGTGCAGTAACATGCATGCAAAGTACACATAGAATAGTGTTTTGAAACCCCCACTTTTTATTTTGTTAATTGAAAGAACGTCCTTGTGCGCAAATTTTGTGAAAGAATTGCACAAAATTTCAGTGGGCAGTGTTTGAATCAACACTAAATAATGCCACTTTCTCCAGATTTCCCATAAACCCCTGTACTAATTTTCCCCGAAAAGCTCCAAAATTGCTATTTTTAAACTAACTCGCATGCAAAAACGAGTCCAGTGACCCTAATTTTATTTTAAAAATCGGTTCATCATCGATAAAATATTATTCATGCCTATTTGTGACTAGAAAGTTTCAGTCAAATCTATCGTAGACCAGATCCTTAATAGGCAGCCACTGCAGATACGACACCAAGGGCATAGCCCCCGGGGGGGGGGGGGGGGGGTACTCAAGTTTGGTTTTGGTAGGGGTGTGCCGCTGGGAAATTTGAAGTACCACGCATGCATATACCCATTTTCAAGAAAAAGGGACCCATCCATATACAAAATTCCCAAAATTTTGAGTCAAAAGTTATGCAAAAATTATTTTTTTTGGCGCAAATTTCTTGATTTTTGTTTGAAATTTAGACAAAAATCTAAAATTTGCGTCATTTTGAAAAACAGACCCATCAAAATACCACATTTTGGAAAGAAAAAGGACCCATTGGTATACCAGACAGCCTGATTTTGTTACCCAAGTTTGCATCACATCACGTTTGTACTACGTAACCCCCCTCCCCCCCAGGGGGCATAGCCAAGCTTTCAATATTATTACGACCAAAAGTCTGCATATGAGATTCCATATTTTTTGACATAGCACACAAGCAACAACAAATGTTTAAGTTCAATAATTATCTATCTTGGCTATGAAGTCAAATTTGCCAAAATTTGTAATGACAAATTGCTCCAATTTAAAAAAAAATGGCATCATTCAAAATAAAATGACAAATCCACTATAAATTGTTGACAGTGGTAGTACAAATTCACCAACTGATGCTCTCTTCAAATCAAATTATGAAATATTGGGGGTGGGGCTGGCCGCACCCCTGAAACCCCTCTGGCTACGCCACTGTATGAGATTTTCTTGCACTAGTACTCCCAAGACAAATATGGTTTTCACTTACTTATATTTCTCCCACAGATGTAGAACTGTGGCTCGATGCAGTTCTCATCCCACCATTTGCCGCTTGATGGTTCAAATTCGACGCAGTCTTCAGGATACTCCCCGTAGTCATTAGGCTCACCACCATTCCAGTATCTAAACAATAATTACACCATAGAAAATTCATGCTCAGGAAAGGGTAACACTAACACAGTAAGCACATCAACTCTAAAAAAACACCCTGCCAAAATCAGACCAGGATTCTGATTACAGGGGTGTTCAATAAGTGTTAAGGGTTAAAATGATACCATGACAAAATTCATCCGACATTCAAAAGTCACGTTAAACATTAAAGTTTGTAATGAACTGAAATATGAAAAAACAGTAAACATATTCAAAAATGCAAATTATGTGTTTAGCTTGTGTCGGTCATTAGAAAATGAAGATTTAATTCTTTCATACTTCATACTTTTTTAATTTTGTAGAAATGAAACTTTGCATGTGTTTTGAGAAAAGCATATATATTGTAAATGGATAAAATTCAATTTTGCTAAATCATAATCTTGGCATGCATTTTTGCCTGTAGCACAACATGGAATTTACTGTCTTTACCATACATTAGTTTAATAAGTGATGACCAGTCACATATTGATGCACTTACGTCGATGTTAATGGTGAGCCATCAACCCATTCGAATTGTCCTTCCATGGTTGTATCATGTAGACCAATCCAATACCTCACACCGGTATCACCAAGAAGGTTGCACAAAAATTCCTACAAACATAATAGAAATAAACACAGCATTCACATATTTTACATGAGATTCATTAGTAAAGTTTAACTTTATTTCTGAACATTTTGAGACTTTTGCATTATTTGAAGTGTTGGCTGTAAAAATGACAGAATGCAAAAGTTTCTATGTCAAATTCAATTCCTATATAATTTCTGTCATTATAAGTTATTTTTGGCAACATTGAAATATATTGCACTCCAGAGTTGGGACCTTACAATTTATACCTTTTTCATATTGGTTTTATTAGTGTTTCAACAGGCATTTCAACAACTCACTGTATCTCCTCCAAGAGCGTACCGTTGTTGATTCGTGATGAATCCACAGTTGATATTCAAATTAGCGCGTAAGACATGGCACAGCGTTTACGAAAGTGTGTTTTTACAGTACACATAAGTCGGCGCATTGCTCATCGCGGTTTGGGCACTTATAGTGTGTGCAAAAGCCCAGTGCTTCGGACAAATTGAAAACAACAAAACAGAAAACATTCACAAACTAGCACTTTGCTTCTGACTTTGCTAAATATTTTTATGATGATGAGTAGGCCTATCTGTTAAATGGAAAACATTTAGAATTTAATTCATACGTTTTCAGGAAGATTTTCGTTGTTGAAAGGTATTCAAACACGTCACAGAGTTGTTCATCGTGAATCAACAACTCTGCATCCAATGTGTCGACATATTTGTATCACGCTCAGGTGGCTAAAGCCACCCTCGCATGGATGTATCGTTGTTGATTCCTGATGAACAACTCTGTGGCGTGTTTGAATACCTGAATTTAATGCAAAACTGAAATAGCTTTTGTTTGATCTGCAATCTATGATAAAAGCACATTTAATTTCACTATATTTGATAGTTAACCATGATTATTGAACATACAAAGCTTAAATCATTTTTGAATAAAATGCACCTTTTACAGCTTCTTAATAAAATGCTGTAACATATCAAACCATAGCTACACAATTAACTATATCACTATGTGGACTTGCTACTAACAGCTTTAAGCAAAATATTTCAAGAGGTTTTTTTTCAATAATAATTACACATCCATCGAGTGGACTACTTTTAATTATTTACCTTGTGTACTATCAAAGGGATATGATAGCTATATCGATGGAGAGGGCAAGAGGTATTTTAAATTCGCATGTGACCATAAAAATCCACAAAAGAAGTGTCACTTGTCTTAAGGTGTCTTATCCATGATAGATCTGACTGAAATTTTCTAGTAAAAATCGGCATGAGTATTTTATCGATGTACAACCGATTTTTAAAATAAAATTGGGTTTTTTTGCATGCGCAGTTTATAAAATAGCATTTTTGGAGCTTTTTTGGGAAAAATTAGTACAGGAGTTTATGGTAAATGTGGCAAAAGTGACATTATTTAGTGTTAATTCCAAAACTTCCCACTGAAATTGTGTGTCAATATTTTCACAAAACTTGCATACAGGTATGCTTTTTCAATTAAAACAATAAAAATTGGGGTCACCAATCTAATTTTCACAAGAAATAGGAAAATTTGAATTTTTTTAGCTTCAAAACACTATTCTGCGTTTACTGCGCATGCCTGCTGCTGCACTTGCAAAATCAAAACAAGTGTGTACCAGTACGCGTGGACCAGACACCTCAAAGGGATGGTCTTGACTAAAAGAAGATATCAGGACCTTCCCATCATGCCTTGCTTCCAATGGGATTTTATGTATAGATTGCAAGGCATTATGGGAAGGTCCTGATATCTTCGTTTGGTTTGACTACTCAGGAATGAGTATAAAAATGAATAGGGGGCAGCTTCAAAACTCAACTGGCGGTTGTCTGCTGATTCTGAGCAGTTGGCTATTGTTCATTCCGGTTGAACCGCCCAGAACCGGCAAGGTTGAGTTTTGAAGCGACACCTAAATCCTGTAAAAGCTCACATGTATTTCAGGTGTATTGGACACGGCAAGATCACCACTCATGGCCTGACAGTCTTTCCTTCCTTCGCCCCAGAATCTCCTCTGTGACCTTGGCAGATAGCAGGTATCTCCAAATTTGATCCAGTCTCCGCCACAGTCTTGGCCAACCGCTGAAATGATAAGAAGTAGAAACAGTCATTTTCTCTTTTTTTAAACAAAATTCTGAAGTGAACAATAGCCCATGAAGATTGAACAATTGAACGATTGAGCAAACTATAGATCACCACAATCTTTGACAGGCCCCCCTGTGGGGGGGGGGTTCTTACATTGACGGGAGGTACGGGTATGTGCCGCCCTCAAGACCCCTTTTTCAAGCCTCCTCTTCCGCTCCACAAGATACCCTTTTCAAGATTACTTCAGTTCCAAAGACTCCATTTTCAAAGAAAATGACTCAAGAGTGTGTTTTATTATGTTTTCAACCTATTTTTGAGCAATTTTCAGCTCAAATAGTCATATTTTTATGGGGAAAATGCAGTTTCTGATACCTCAATTCTGGAAAAAAAATCAGTTCCATAGACCATATTTTTGATCAAAAATCCGTTCCGCAAGACCCTATCTTAGATATCGCGGATCACACATACTCGGTTACCAATATTTTTTTGAGTACCCCCCCTGGGCCCAAGACCAGGCATGAATTCAACAAAGAATGGGTGCAGACTTTCTAGCAGCATGAAAATAAATGGGCTACAGATTTCACCAATGTCAGAAGAAAGATGGATGTGGGAGATCTTGGTTTCATAATGGTTATTTATTTGAGTCGATTTTTAATGCCTAATTCTAAACTTTAGAAACCTCTACCAGGCATGCAAGTTTTACATTTTTGTAAAATAAACACAAAAGCAGATATTTACTTGAAACTTTCCAAATATTTATTAATTGAGTTGACTACATTACATATGTGATGACTCATCCCGAAAGGGGGGACTTTGCAGATGATATCAATTTTGAGTTTATCATTTCATCTGTTACAGCATTTTTTAAGCTTTAAAATGACACCTTATTTGTCAAAATTGATCAAGGCAATCAAATTTTACAACAGAAAATCTGCTGGAAATTCTTATTATTTTCTTCATTTTTTGCTACCTATTTTCACCAGTATCTTGAAAAGTGTTCTGTCACAAAGTCCCCCTTTTCGGGGCGAGTCTTACATATTACTAAATACTGCATAGCTCATCTTCTTCTACCATAGGCCATGAACTTATTGACACCCCTCATTTTTGTGTCCTGGTTTCAACATGACCTGAAAAAGCGATGTCTTACATATGGAAAAGTCCTGTGCATCTGCTCAACGTAAAGTTCACATTCCTCTTAAGCACGGCGAGACAGCTGTTAATTTGGCAGTTGCTGTTCTATCTTCTGTCTCTATGAGTTTATTTTGATAAAAAGTTAATGCCTTCGCTCTGTATTGTCATCTTTAAAGTATACTTTATCATAAAAATCTTACTTCAAAAATGTTTCTTTTTAAGAAGTGCCCATGTTTTTGACCTAAAATATCCTCAAAAATCAGTTTTTTAATGGCAAAATGGTCATTTTCACCCATTTAGAAGGGACTTGTCGCTATAAATGTAACCGCCAATTAGCCTGTCTACCCTTTTTCGATTGCCTTAGGGTGGATCATGAATATTCAGAAGACTAGCTTTCTAATTATATAAAATATGTCCTGATTGGTTTTAAAGAACTGCCCGCGTTTTTGCTGTCTTCCCGGACATCAATGTTAGAAAACAATCAGCTGGAACGAAATTTAGTGTACAGATATATGTTGTGCTCATGCATGCATGTCTGTGTAAACAAAACTCGTGCAGTGTATATGGAGCAGCGTTGAATTATTTATTGCTCATTTCAGGCTAGAAGATTTTTATATGTTTTGTACATTGACTGTGTATAATAGAAGTGACATGGCCTTAAGTATAATGGAATAAAAGTCAAAAGTCAAAACTAAAAAAAAAGGAAAAAAGACCCAATCGTAAAATAGTTAAAGGGTGCAGATATCACTAAGGAATTTGCATGATAATATGTTTTATTAATAGCTATACATCTGTCACAATATTTTGTCAATATTTGCATCAACTGGTAGCCATATTGACTAGATAAGCTTATCATTAAGCTTACAAGGACATGTTGACTGTGTGTTTATCTAAAGGATCCTCGCACATAGTGGTACAACCTGATTTAATCAAAGGTCAATTCAAATCAAAACATAACTGAATTAAACAAATTGCAAACTTTTGACTTCAGTGCAAACTTTTAACCTTGAATAACCCTAACCCATTAAAAACTATCTCCTGGGAAAGGCCTATATAAAAAATCCCCCTTTTCACCATGTCCGAGGTGGGATTCGAACCTGGGACCTGGCGCACCCCGATCCCATGCCCAGCAATACCAAGCCACCGAGCAGGTCTGGCGCTGCCTAGGCAGCAATTCCGTGCTCATACCTATCTACCGTCTATGAGGTATTTGGACTTAGGCTAATTTCTTGATTTCTATCCGAGATGTTTTGGAGTGTCTGGTACGGTTAGGGTTAGTCTTAATCTCATTCTAAGTTTTGAATTTTTTGGAAAAACTTACTTAATTATATTGTCAACTTGTTAACAAGTATTAACCTGATAATGCAAAATTCCAAAATAAAAAAAAGAATTAATTAGTCTCAAGATAAAATGTTAGTACCATGACTTTGTTGGATAACACAAAGTTCTGAAAACAAGAACTAAAATGAGTTGTTGCTGTACTAAACCCAAAATGCAAATTATATTTTTCTAATCATTGGCTTAGCAACTTGATTTGGTTTTACAAGAATAAATTGTTTCATATTGCATTGTTAGACAACTATATCCTTAGCAACAGTGTTTTGGGGTTAAAAGTGCTTTAGACTGCAATTTAACCACCTTTTACCAAAACATTGTGACATTCAAGAGTGGGTGAAAGGTTAAATTTAACAACTACATAACAGAGACCTTTTCAAAATCGTTATATACAAAAGGATATTTGTTTCTCTTTCCGATGCTGCTTTCATACTAATCTGGTTTTGTAGCTCTTACACTACGTGAAGTATATTTTTTGCAAAATAAAACCTGTTGTTTCCTGTTGTTGTACCGTAGCGAAATATTAATAGCGACAAAATTTTGTCACCCTTCAAGATTTTTCGAGTTGATTTGAATTCAACTTTCAAAGTGACAAAACTGCAAAGCTACAAAAGTGTGAAACGAAACAAGCAACAAAGTTACAAATCTGCAAAATAAGTATGAAAGCAGCATAATGCTTCTTGCTTGAAAATAGAAAAGCAGATTTGACCTGAAAGTCTATATATCAATATAACTGAAAAGAAACCATAAATTGCATTTGAGATTTTTACAAACTAGAGAAAGTGTGAGTCTTGACTCAGACTTGTATTGGGACTCAGATTCAATCCTGCTTGACTAGAACTCTGGTTCATACACTAAGGGCCAAATTATAGTCCTTTTAGAGCTACCAAATATTTTGTGTAACAAGTCTTTGTTATCTTATAATATAGTAATATAATTCCAATGCATCTTCTGATCAATAACGGATAATTGGTGTTGTAATCACCAAACATTTTCACCAAATTTGGTGAAAATGTTTGGTGATTTATAGCACCAAATATCTGTTATTGATTAGATAATAACACAATCAAAGCACTGATGAAAAGCATACAAATTAAACAATGCTAATTGTTATATGACTTCAAGTAAAACAAAATGGCTAAAAATTGCTCCAAAAGAGGGGAAATACGGTTGAAGCATTCATTTCTCACGTCTTCAGCAAGGCTTGATGCCAGTTGATCTTCGTACCTAAAGTTAGGACTTCTTTACCAGCAACTAACCAATAATGCATGCCCTAGAACCCATTCTCCCATCCCTTAATCCATCATCCTGCATTTTCCGAGTTTTTAAATCACATTATGAACTCTCTGAAAATTGGCATTACGTTTGATTGAATGTGATCTTAAGGTCAATGTTTAATGCTCATCTCATTTAGGGGCCTGCCCGGTTTAGAATCTGCTTTACTACTCCTAGTGCAAATGTGAAGAACAGAATTCTTTTCACTTTTGAATCATGCATATTTTTTAAACGTTTAAAATTGTATTGTAAAAACAAAAAAGGTAAAATTGGTACTTACCAATGGTGGCCAAGGCTGTCAAAATTAACAGCCTCAATATCATTGTGTCTCTGTTTTTCTGTTCAACAGACTACACCCAAATCGTCCAGGTTCCTCTCCTTGATGGCAGCTAGGTCCTAGGTTCAAATCTACACAATAGGTTCAAACTGACAGTTTCAAGATTGCAGATAAAAGGAAATAGAAAATATCCTAAAATTCACCAAAAACAGCCATTGGAGTTGGGGCTGATGACCGGATGCCAAGAGTCACAGAGGCAAACTGACCATCAGGAATGGGCGTCTCACGGTGGCACTGATTGGATACCGATCTTCTTGATCACATCAGCAAAGATGACATTGATGATATCATTCCTTGAATAAGCAGGGGTACCTCCATTTTTAGTTGTTGAATGTTTTCCTCTTAATATCTAAATTTAATCTTTATGTTAAACTATAAGCTGCTACAACTGTAAACATCAAACTAATCTGGAATGAATACATGTCCTCTAATAGAATGGAAATTGCATGTAAAAAATCATATTTTTCTAGTCAGAATTACAAGATGGTTTAAGAATGTCCTTTCTGTTTGTTCCATTTCTGAAAAATGTGTTCCATTTATAAATTGCTATATTTTCTTCTAAAAATCAAAAAAATTCCTAGCATGGCGCTCCACTCCTCAATTGCCCATTTTTAAACATGGTATAACTTGCTCTTGTTAAAGTAGCAATTTAAAATACAATTTTTTTTTTTAATTTTCTTTCTTTGTCTGGTACCTTTTTACCTTAAGGGTACATGTTGTGCATACCACCTGAATTCAAGAGTAGCACCCCTTTCAAGTAATGTTCTTATAACTTGGACAGGATTCATTAATCTTGTTTGCAGATGAGTTTAAGATATCATCAGTGACTTCTTAATCCAAAATGGAATGAATTTTATCTGATTGTGTACATAGCTGAAAGGTCTCTTACAAATAACATTGTCCATCTAGATTTCATTTGACTTCCACAAGCCAATAGCCCTTATACTGAGTCCACAGCACTAATAGGTGTCCACTGATAGCAGATGACGCAATTACGATGCCATTACGTTACACACCGGTTGACCTAAAGCATCTCAAAAACTGTTAAAATGCAGCTTGAGTGCCTTATTTGTGGTCTAGATTTCTACTTTAGATGTGTCTTTATAAATATTGATGAGAAACACTTCATTTTTCCCAAACATGTGTAGATATTTGGTGATTTGCCAATGACTTTAGGATCGCAAAATGATCTAGAAGTACCGGCCGTCCATAACATGGTAAATCTTTGTGAAAGTCTAGCCAAAAAATGAGCAGCTGAACCCATAATGGAATGCATCTAAATTGATAGTTTTGTATTGTGTAGAGACAAGCAATGATTGATTAGGATTGATTAAACCCAAATCAATGCATATTAATACATTTGTTATATACATCTTTCATGATTTTGTTATTATTTTCAGCTAATTGTGTTGCTACTACATGGACAAATCTTAAATATATGTTCATTTGAATATTCTACTTGATTGGGTACGTTGTTATGATTTGAAAAGTACGGACTAATCTATTTTCCGTGTATGGTCATATTCGTTTATGCGCGTTAATAGGCTATTGGTTGCATACTTCAAGATTTATAGAGTATAGGCTTCTGCTGGTGGCATAACCAGACATTTCATAGCAGGGACAGACACGGGGCAAGAGAAATTATCAGGGGTTAAAAAGTTAGTGCTTGGAGTGGTGACACCAGCAATATGGGAGGGGGTGGGGAAGGGGCAAGAAGAGATTCTATGTCAATTTTTTTTTTGGATGGGAAGGGAAATTTGTTAATTTTAGCTAGAAACTCATATTGAATCTTAAAATGCATGCAAAAGATGTGATATTTTCGATTAAAGTTATCAAAAAAGAATATTTGAGTGTAAAATTTGCTTTATAAATTAGTTTGATTCTTTTTGGATTGGGTAAAACAGTGTGGAGAGAGGCATTATTATTTCTGGGGCCATAAATCCCTTTGCTCTCCAACCATGCCCCTGTAATGCCACCACTGCATCCAAAACTTATTAAAACTTTAAAAAACTGATAAAGCCTCTGTCACACATTATCATCATCAGCATGAAAAATTATTGTACTGCTAGTTTAAAAACATGGCTGAGAGTTTTAGTTTTATGTAAGATAAAAACAAGAGCAATTATTTACTTTAAACTTTCCATATAATTATCAATCAAGTTGTACTGCATATAATTAGACAATAATTAGGTTTCTTGAGCGTACACGCGAAAAAAGCCGGTTTACCCCTCGGGTCAATATTACTAACTGGTTTGCTGTTACATGGCCTTGGGGTTGTGCATTTTGTGGGCCACACTGTATACTCTTTATTATCTCTCTGAGATAGACCAAGGCCAATTTTATGATCTGTTACCAACAGTTTTGTTCATGAATGAATGATGCTAATTTGTTTATTGTGATCAAGGGTCTTTTAGCCAATGGAATAATCATGATAATGCCTACAGTTGTAGATGTACAGCAAGCTTTCCCTCATTATTTGCCGGTCATTCAACAAGTGCACACAAAATTTAAATTGCTGGTATAATGGCACAAAATGGATGGTTTGAACTGAATCTTCAGGGGAATCTTATCATACATAATTATGTTAACTTAAATCATCTGGCAAAGTCGGGGAAATGGATCCGCTACATAGTTTATCTTACTGTGCAATACTGTTTACAATTGATTGAGATGGAAACTCATCGGTCGTTGATTTAGGAAACACAATCGTATTGAGATTGTCATGCTAAAGATTCCACAATTGATTAACATCTTCACAATACTGGAACGACGATTTAGCTTAGCTGATATTTGGATTCAATGACATTGTTTGTCATAAGGCCAAATGTGGCCTTTTCCTTGTTTCTGTCGGTTATGGAAGGGAATTCAGTTATAATATTTTAAAGAAATCCCAATTCTCAAAATTCCCATTGGAAATGGCTTGAAATCATCACCACAAGCTACATACATCAGATATATTGATTTCAAACATGGTTGCGGCATTGAAACTGAGAAGTAGACAAACCCGGGTAGACAAATTGACGTTGGGAAAAGCTGAGCGCTTCGAATGACAAATATTTACAGGTGCTAATCGTTCTGTCAAATTATGTTATTGGAATGGAAAACTGATTCAATGCGGGTAATGTTT
>JXSR01S009824.1:162850-179702 GCA_000969725.1 Ophiothrix spiculata
GAAAAAACACTTCATATGCTGCATTTTACTAATGGATTAGCCTTTGTTAAAGGCTAGATTTTTGATGGTCACAAACATCGAGCTAGGTCGGTGTCTGTACATCGAGCGCCGGAGGCCGAGATTTCGCGAGCGAGCGAAGCGAGCGAGCGAAATTAGCAACTGAATTGTGGGTGGTGTGCATGCTAGTTTTCAGTGAGTGGATGGTGTGTTTCTTTTAACCTGGGCTGTAGCACAGACTACTAATGGATATGATGTTTTCACAGATACTTCCTGCAGAATATATGTGACCCGTCATATCGAAAGGTACCTTAAGGGTCCCAAAATCAGAATGGATTTTTTGATCTCACCTGAAAGCTAAGATTTTAAGCTTTAAAATGACACATTGATTTTGCTTATTGGATGTTCGGTTGCAAAGTTACACCCAAATTGGTAAAAAGCATTTGGTTGATTCGGAAAAATCATTATATAGTTCTGAGAAAATCAAGTTTAAAGTTTTTGTACTTAGTAAAACTTGAATAGAGAGAGGATTTTTATCTTGGTTTTTAACACATTTTTCTTATGTTTTCAATGTTGGAACCTGATTAAAAGGTTAGAATACACTTCAAAGATAATGTTTCAGATGAAATTAGAAATTCAACTTTGGACATGATTTTTGACTATGCTCAGCTTCAATAGCCCATATCTGATAATTTACTATGCCGACCTTAAGGTACCTTTAGATATGACAGGTCACATATTCTCTCTTTGTAGCTGCAAACCAGGGGATTTGGTCTTTGTTGACTTATACAAGGGTCAATTTGAATCCTAAACAACCCTCCCAAAAGACTTCACCTTTTTCACCTAAGCAAATTATTTTAGAGCTTAAAACTTCATCCCTATTTCAACTGATTTCAAAAAAATGTACGACAAGACTTCACTGAATTGACCAATTCGTTAGTTCAAGCTTCACCAACTGAAATTATTTCTTAGGTGAAAATTTTCATTTATAATTTTGAATATTATTACTCTTCAATATCGTCGAGCCTTGAGGAGGGTTGTTAAAAAGTGGTTAGACGAGAATAGGGCAACCAAGCTCCTCGTAACCACAATTAATGTAGATCATGCATTATTTACACAACAGATTTTTTATTTTGTTTAAATGCATCCCCATTATTTTTGTTTACACTGTAAGTTATTCAGCTTGTTTTTCAAAATTTCCAGAGGTACAATAAAGCAGACACATGCATAATAACAGAGTGGCAATAGTACCTTTACACTGAAATCCGAGAGGGGGACTTGTATATAAGGACAGGATATGGCTTGTGTGTTCCGTGGTCTAGACCCTCTTTGTACACCTCCTCTGCTATTCTTAGATCACATTTGTAGCATTATTTATTAGTTTACACTTCTTGTAGAGAACTAACTCAAATTAGACATCATAGCCTCAAAAGTATTCTGACCATAATTTAATACGCCACAATCAGAACATCCCAACTCCAATAGCTCCCTTATGTTAAGTTATGTAAAATATAAATGCATATAAATCTCTGAAAATGCTTTCAAATCACTAGAAAGCATTTCCATGTCTTTATCCCAATCATAGTGTCACATTTGACCTTGTAGTTGACTTTGTTAGACATTCGTTAAATAATTTTTCTAGCATATAGTTGCAGAGGGGAGCTCATGGAGTTAGGATGTTCTTGTAATGGCTGTTTAAATATAGCAACTATGTACTATAACAATTATCTAACAATGTCTAAACAAGTCAACTACAAGGTCAAATGTGACAATAGGATATTGACATGGAAATGCTATTTCAGTGATGTGAAAGCATTTTCAGAGATTTGTATGCATTTATATTTTATCAATATAATTAACAGAAGGGAGATATTGGAGTTGGGATGTTCTTATTCTGGCGTATTCAATTGGAGAGCTTGGTTAGAACTTACGCTGCTTCATAACTATCTCTGACATATGTTTCCTCCTCTGGGCTATGGAAACTAGCAAGATCCCCTCCTGTATCCATGCAGAATTGGCGTGCAGAATCCCAGGTGCGCCGGTTACCATCTCGGTCTTGTTCATATACCTAGAGAAGAAAAAAAGGTGGCTTAAATAAATAAATATGACTTATTTATAGAGGACAGCCTCATCAGTGTCTAGCACTGCTTTCCACGAGGGGCTTTGTGTCAGATGGTCAGATTTATTTGTCAGATTTAGATGCAGGAGGATAACAGGAGTGCCCGGAGGAAAACCTGTGGAAGCAAGTTTGGACTGGCAACCAATTGCACATTCAGTGCCGAGATGGGGATCAAACCCACAACAGTCCTGGGTTCATTGGTGCAAAGTGAGGGAATTACTGCTGTGCTACCTGCTTCTCTCCAATGTTATAAGATTTGTCTTTCATTTTATTTAATCTTTCTTTAGGCAGGGTAGCCCCTTCAATGATAAACACTGATTTCCAAGGAGGCCCTGCATACAATAGTGAATATAAACAATTTACATGGTAATTAATTGAACATAAAAAAAACCAAAAAACATAGTTTTATACATGGTATACATGTATGAATACTTGAGGATATTTTTGCAGGTTTTTGATGAAATTGTGCGGTTTTGCATAAAAGCACGAAAATTGGCATGAAGGTAGAGAACTTTATGCTGAACCACTCCAGGATGGGAGCCACCCTTGCATTCCTCATAAGGGGATAATATGGGGATAACTTTACTGGAGAATTTTTGAGATTGACTTTTCGATTATATGCATAAATTTGTATCATTGTTGACGTATATAAGCACCTTGTGCGATATGCTGCCTGAAATCGCATAGCCAATTGCAACAAGACTTTAACTATAAAATTGCTACAAATTTTAACCTTTAAAAAACACTTGGACAATTAAGTATGAGCAGAAAAATAAATGCACACAAGGTCCAAAGATCAGGGTTTAAACTCTCAGATCTGCCAAACTCTGAATCCCAGAATGTGGGACATCTAACTTTGGAATGAGGGACATCACAATGGCATGCAGAGCAAAACACAGTATCTAAGATTTCTGGATTTTTTTATTTTTAGAATGAGGGATTGTTCCTCAAAATGAGGAACAGTTTAGTAGGTCTGAACTCTGGATTCACTGGTGCAAAGTTCACTGCCTTAATCCACTCTGCCATGAAATAACATGTGTGGATTTTTAACACTGACTAAAAACAGGGATAACGACATATATGTACTCAAGTTTACACCCTTAATACCATGGGCAGTTTGCAAGAAGGAGACATGTTTCTATAGGTTTTGTTTTTGTCATATGCTTGTATGTCTATCTCACCATAAAACATAGGCTGCCGTAGCCTATATATCCTGCAGCGCATCCAATGTTACTTGGGTTAATCTTGGAAGGGGGGGGGGGTTTGTACGTTTGTATGTCTATCTTACCCAAAAACATTTGCTGCCATAGCCTATATATCCAGCAGCGCATCCAATGTTACTTGGGTTAATCTTGGAAGGGGGGTTGTTTGTACGTTTATATGTCTATCTTACCCTAAAACATTGGCTGCCATAGCCTATATATCCAGCAGCACATTCAATGTTACTTGGGTTAATCTTGGAAAGGGGGGGTTGTTTGTATGTTTGTATTGCTATCTTACCCTAAAACATTGGCTGCCGTAGCCTATATATCCTGCAGTGCATCCAATATTACTTGGGTTAATCTTGGAAGGAGGATTTGTTTGTATGTTTGTATTGCTTTCTTACCCTAAAACATTGTCTGCCATAGCATATATATCCTGCAGCACATCCAATATTACTTGGGTTAATCTTGGAAGGGGGGTTGTTTGTATATTTGTATGTCTATCTTACCCTAAAACATTGGCTGCCATAGCCTATATATATCCAGCAGCACATCCAATATTACTTGGGTTAATCTTGGAAGGGGGGGGGGTTTGTATGTTTGTATGGCTATCTTACCCTAAAACATTGGCTGCCATAGCCTATATATCTCCAGCAGCACATCCAATATTACTTGGTTTAACACTTGGGTTAATCTTGGGGGGGGGGGTTGTTTGTATGTTTGTATGGCTATCTTACCCTAAAACATTGGTTTCCATAGCCTATATATCCTTCATTGCATCCACTATTACTTGGGTTGGTCTTTGAAGGAGGATTTGATTGTATGTTTGTATGTCTATCTTACCCTAAAACATTGGCTGCCGTAGCCTATATATCCAGCAGCACATCCAATATTACTTGGGTTAATCTTGGAAGGGGGGGTTGTTTGTATGTTTGTATGGCTATCTTACCCTAAAACATTGGGTGCCTTAGCCTATATATCCAGCAGCACATCCAATATTACTTGGTTTAACCTTGGAAGGGGGGGGGGGTTGTTTGTATGTTTGTATGGCTATCTTACCCTAAAACATTGGCTGCCATAGCCAATATATCCAGCAGCACATCCAATATTACTTGGGTTGGTCTTTGACGGAGGGTTCGGTGACTGTGTGGTGTATCCATCACGTAATATCTCACATACATACGGGAATCTTTCCTCGCAGTTGAGATCCATCCAATAGCCTGATGCTGGCAGGGCTGATCCGGCACCAACACATTTACCTTTACTGTCATCTGTGAACATAAATATACAAGATGTTGTGTTTCAATCAAGGAATTTTCATAGGGGAATACAGATACGCCGCCAACTTGTGTCACTTGTCGTAGTTTGGCCCAATATCCAGGCAGATCGCTTAAATCTTCACTTGACGCATATACAGCATGTGCATTTTGTTTCATGCGCAAACCGTGTCTGCGTTTCAAGTGGAGTGTATTGCGACTTGCTCTGATCAAAGTACACCAATTTTCCCGCTAATCCGTTGCAAAGACTCTTGAAGTGTGGCACGGGGAGCTGTAAAATGCCGGAGGTACAATAACTCACCCTCCACGAGCCACAATCCAAGATGGCTTTCATCCCATAGGATTTACACGGCGGTGAAATCAAATGGCGGCGAGTATCATTTCCCTTATAAAAATTCCTTGGTTTCAATTTAAAGTTTTGAACTGTGCAAAAAATCATATTTCCCTGTTCTGTGTCCAACAAAAACCTTACATCTTGCACCTTTTTATGGGTAGAATTTTTGGCTAATTTGATGATTACATTAGATATTTCATGTAAGGGAAGATTATTACAAAGTTTGTTCCACATTAATCAATCATCTAGAACAAAAGTTAAGCATAATGATCTTTGTGAAAGTTAACTTTGGCCACTTAGGCATAACTGTGAAACATTTCCAATAGAGCTATCAGATTCTGATAGACACATTGTGTTGTTTTTCTCATATAAATGATGATTTTTTTTTCTCATATACATGATGCTTTTCGGAAAAAGTATACTTTAGGTCCCAGATACTGGTACACAAAATTTGGACAATACTAGTTACCCAAATATTGCCCAGTATTGTACAGTTCTGGTTAAGGTTTTGTATTCCAGTATTGTTGATCAACAATACTAGTTATGTACCAGTATTGTTAAATTCATGTCAATATTCCAGTATTGTTGGTCGAAAAATACTGAAAATCCAATATTGTAGGTCAAAAATACTGTTTGATAACCGTTTTGATTAGTTTTGGTTAATATTCCAGTATTGTTGGTGGAAAATACTGGTTTATATCAGTGGTCTGACGATGGGGCACTGTAATGATGAACCAGCAGGGTCCGCCTGATAAAAGGCCCTCGTGTTTAAAATGCAATTTCCCCAGTAACTTCACCTATGAGACCCAACTTTTATTACATTTTATGTACGGAATGTTTTTGTTTTAACTCAGTTGTTTCCTGCATGACCACTCATTTTTGGAGGTAAACTTTACATGTTAGGCCCCTACCTCCAACCTGGAGAATGCACAAACCTGCCACATCATGTAAGCCTCCGCAAGGAGTTTAATATCTCTTTCCCGTCTAAATTAACAAGTTGGTAAGATTAGCGTATACTTGGTCTTTCAACTCCTGCTTGGTTATGTATAAACATTAGCTTTCAACTACACTATTCTTGGTTTCATAATAGCAGGATTTTGGACTGAGAGTGTGTAAAAGCGATACATACACAATTGGAGAATAAGAACTTTCAAACAATCAACAAAAACAATAAATCTTTGATAACCAGAGCAAAATTGTCATTATTACTTGAATAAGACATTTTTTAGCATTTAACAATACTGGAACAACAGAAGAATTGACCAATACTGGAATGAAATGCATGTACCAGTATTGTAAAAGTGTTCAAACAATACTAGAACAAAAACACTCCCAGAATTGTTCAATACTGGTATGTCCTAGAATTGACCAATACTGGTATACACCAGTATCTGGGACCTAAAGTATACTTTTTCCTTTTGTTTGATAAATATGATTATTTTACTTTGTAGGACTGATTTAAGAATAAAAATGGATCAAACTATCTTCAAATTTTCTGATACTGATATACTTTCTATTGTAAACAGTTGTCTGAATTTGATAGCTCTGTCGTATTTATGAATAAATTGTACATACTTTTTTGATAAAGCAAATGATAAGCTTGTTCCACATGTAAAATGACAAAAGTATTATCTATTTCATCCTATACTGTAGTTTCTATCGTTCTAGTTGTCTTGAATGAAGACCTCTGTCTACATGGTCTACTTTCTTTATTGAGGGGTGATTAAATATCACAAAAATATCAATATCATACATACTGGGCAGGTTGATCAACTCCCCATTTGGTATACTGCACCAGTATTCCATTAAGGGGGGGGAGAAGCACATTACTCAATTTTATGTTTTTGCAAGTTTATTTTGTTCCATAACTTTTTAACAAAAAGCTTAAAGTCAATAAAAGTATACATTTACAGAAAGGAATTTTCACAAGGAACATGATGGTGATGTTGATTTTTGACCAATTTTTTTGAAAATGAACTTGCAAAAACGTAAAATTGAGTAACGTGCTTTCCCCCCTTAACCCATTTGTGAAACCTGGCCTCCATGTCAATCAAACCAATAAGAACATTCATCCACTTGACTTTATTGGGGGGGGGGGTGTGCTAAACTAAACTGCATCAAAATCATACATACCAGGCTCATCAGTTCCCCAGTTGGTGTACTGTACTGGTGTCCCATCCAACCATTTATAAAATCCAGGGGCCTCGATGCGTCAACATCATACATACCAGGTTGATCAGTTCCCCAGTTGGTGTACTGTACTGGTGTCCCATCCACCCATTTATAAAACCCAGGAGTCTTGATGTGACAACATCACACATACCAGGCTGATCAGTTCCTTTGTTGGTGTTCTGTACTGGTGTCCCATCCACCCATTTATAAAACCCAGGAGTCTTGATGTGACAACATCACACATACCAGGCTGATCAGTTCCTTTGTTGGTGTTCTGTACTGGTGTCCCATCCACCCATTTATAAAACCCAGGAGTCTTGATGTGACAACATCATACATACCAGGTTGATCAGTTCCCCAGTTGGTGTACTGCACTGGTGTCCCATCAACCCATTTATAAAACCCAGGGGTCTTGACGTGCCAACATAATACATACAGGAATACATACCAGGTTGATCAGTTCCCCAGTTGGTGTACTGTACTGGTGTCCAATCCACCCATTTATAAAACCCAGGGGTCTTGACGTGCCAACATCATACATACCAGGCTGATCAGTTCCCCAGTTGGTGTACTGTACTGGTGTCCCATCCACCCATTTATAAAACCCAGGGGTCTCGATGTCACTCAGACCAATCCAAAACCTTTGTCCAGTAGTCTCCAGACCTAATTGTCCACTCAAGAATCCACTCTCATATCTGAAATAGAATACTTCACATTATTATTTTTATCAAGAAACAAGTTTAAAAACAAAACAAACAACATCAATAAAATGGATAAGGTAAAATGTAAAGACAAACCCTGAAAAAATTGCCCCTCCTTTAGGGGAGACACGTAAATTATTGGGCAATGTGGTTCAGATATCTGCACAAGTCGGAACAGTCTATTTCTCCTCTAATCCTAATCATATCGATAATTCTTCTTATCCAAGCATTTGGTTTGTGCCTGTGTACAATATGATTTTAAAGCATCAAATTTAATATGTTCCAACAAGATGCCCCAATTTTGACTTTGCCGTCTTGTTCAGATAAAGGCAAGCTGTTGCCGATTAGTTTACGTGCCTCCCCTTAACATGAAACAAATTAAACGTACGCAACCATTCACCACAAGTCTTATATGTAAAGTCAGCATTTTATTTTGAGATACAGAGCAAGTAAAAGGACATTTCTATGGAATTGACAGACATTTAATTTTTGAATTTTTCCCTTCTTTATCTCTTCAATCACAAAATATCAGCTTTCATTAAAATTTCTAAATATTTGAAAATACTGAAATTGCGCTTAAAATAAATGCATGACTTGTTGGTTTTACATATTTCCAACATGTCATTCTGTGAAAAACAAGTAGAACTCGGGTTTACGCGAGGGTAAAATATGTCCCCGTTGAATGTGGCCAAAATTTACCCCATTTGAACTCCTGTGACCTTGAATGATCAATGGTGACCTTGAAGTGACCTCGAAAATTTTTGGCATCCACAATCAACGCCGTCCTCCAAGTTTCATGTCCGTACACCAAGGTTTACCCCATTTGACCTCCTTTGACCTTTAATGACCCCTGCTGACCCCTGGTGACCTTTGATCCACTAACCAATACATACTTGGTCTTGGATGGTCAAGGGGCACTCACCCACCAAGTTTCAGGATGGTGCGACCCTCGGTCTCTGAGAAAATGTAGGTTAACATTTGGGTAAACATTTTTATCACAGACACACGTAGGAAGCCCATTTTATAGTCTCCATCCCAACTTTTTGGCAGGGATAATTATAACACAACTTCTGGGTGTCATATGAATTTGAAACAATTGTCATTTTAAAGGTGGATATATTTTCTATTGGAATCTGCAATAAAACAAAATCAATTGAGGATCTTTCTACTGGAAAAGTAGGCGACAAAATTAGGTGACAAAAAAAAATGTTTTACAGACACGACTGACCCTAAATTTGCATTTTGGAAGATTCTTTTTAAGTTTTGATAAAAATCATGTAAAATCAGCAGTATTTTGGCTTTTCTCCTGTTTTTGGCGGATTTTTGGCTATTTTAGGCTTTTTTTTAGAAAATAATTTGACCAACCGATCCTACTTGAAGGGTCAGCTTGCCTTTAAAACAGGATTTTTATTTCATAGTCTTACTGTCATGAGGTCATTTTTGTGATTTACTTGTGTTCCATTTGACACAGACTCATGCTCTGCAACCAAAAGCTAAAATTTATGAAATGCAAATTCAGCATGCACTAAAGAATATGCCTTGTGCTCTTGATCAATAGAATCTAAAGGATGTTAAACGCAAAGCAAGACTAAAGCAAAGCTAAAAAAATGCAGAATTCATAATCCATGTACATACACAGAGCATATGCACATACAATATTTTGAGCTTTCCAATAGATCACCATCAAAACACAGTACACAGAAAAGTTGTACTTTCATTGTTGTCTGCTTCCGCAATTTGCTTGAGTGTGAATTATATTGTTTTATGTTGTGGCCAATCCAATCAAAACTGACGCGGTTCAAGTATAAATTTAGCTCTACTCCCCACATCAAATTGCCTAACTAATATTCCACCTTTTCACCCCGGGGGCTCACTCACATGTATCTATGTCCAGCGGTCAAGACCCCCATTTCCACTCATCGGATCCCCATTTTCAGTATGGTTCAGTTCTTTAGACCTCCATTTTGAAGAAAAATACAACATTTTAGCTCCAACTGAAGAATTAATCATAAATTGTGAAAATTTAAGTTCACTAGACCCTCAAAAATCAGTTTCAAAGGGCAAATTTTGGCTCAAAATCAGTTCAGTAGACCCTCATTCCGGCACTTTGCGACTGACATACATATCAGTTTCAAGTTTGAGTGCCCCGGCTTTTCACTTACTTGTCATTCACAACCACGAGATGCGCACCCATGGCCTCACAAGCTGCTTTGGCGTCAGACCACGTCCTGAGCTCATCTCCATCACCATCATCTCGATTCAACAAGTAACAGGAGGACATATAGGATTTCCAGCCCTGCAACGAATAACAATAGTATACCATAAACAAATGGTTAACACATATTCATATACTCCACGTGTCACCTAGCCAATCTGAATCAGAACTCAAGAATATAAAGTACGCGGAGTGTAGTGGATCTTCACAGTGCACTGCGCTTGTTGCGTTGTGGTTTGCGTGGCGGGCGTTTAGTGCATTTGAATGTTTCATTGTTTTTGTCGGTTGATTATTTATTTAGTTTAGAGAAGTTTTCGATTTTGATAGTCATATTAAAGGCCTTATTTCTTTTCACAAAAGATACAATATTATTTTCTGTCGTGTATGAATTAGATAAACAAATTTGCATTCCATAGTGCTCGTAAAATGAGACAAAATCAATGCACTTGCGGTCAATTTTGTTTGCTGTCCAATGCACTCAGCCCCTACGGGCTTCGTAGGGGCCTCGTGAATTGGACGCATCAAAATTGACAGCGCGTGCATTGATTTTGTCTCATTTCACTCGCGTATGAAATGAGCATTTATTAACCTATAATGAATATTTGATATAATTGAAGAACTCTTGAAGGAATGAATGGATTGTGACACCTCTGCCAAATGCAACGATGTTGTGGAAGAAATCCAGGGCTTGTTTCACTAAAGTCTAAATCCTTCGCAAATGCCGAACTTCATCGCAAAAGCGTGAGATCATCACAAATTTGCGATGGATTTCCCAAAATGATTTTGCTAAGATTTTGCGATGAAAACAAATAATCACAAAGCATTTGTGATGATTTTGTTTGCGTTGAATATCTTGTGAGTGCTTATAAGCATCCGCAAAAAGAACATGGCAAATTGAAGTCATCGCAAACTCTTGATATTAGTTTGAGTTTTTGGTATTAATGGAAAGCTTGTTTAATCAGGTTTAAAAAGATATCAAAATTAAAGGCATCGGACATTGGGTTACCAAGCTATAACAAAACAAAGAATTACAATATTGATGGATTTAAAAACAGACGTGTTTGAAAATCATGATAATTTTAAACTCAAGATATTGCTGGTTGCCATTCCAAACTTCCAATACTTTTAGTTGCCAAATTGACACCAAATTAGGCACATATATGCTCTTGTGACTGTAACAAAGACCGCGATACCAAATTTGCAAGGGGAAATTATCGGAAAGCGCTGATATTTGTCATGTAAATTGGTCATTTTGGTAGTTACAGTGAGAACAGCAAAAACTAGACTGACTTGGTCACAAACAACACAATTTTTTCACATTTTAGAGTGTATTTTTCCAAAAAAATTTCATTCATTGCAAATATATACTTCAAGGACCTAATTTTTTACATTATTATGCTTTGAAGGATCAAAGTGTGGAAAAACTTGGATCCTGAGCATAATGATGATAAAATTGGATGATTTTTGTCCCTTATTTATTGGTCTCGCTATGAGTTTTAAAATATTTTTACAACTCATAGCTCGACCAATAAATATGGGCTCAATCTATCCAATTTTATAAAAATATCTAAAAATTGACCTCCCAACCATTTTTCACTCATTTTCAACTTCAAACGTCTGTAGATCAGAATCGGTTTGCCGACAAGTTGTACCTTTTGATGAACGCATCATATATTGCTTAGTAAACATACCAAATGTATGGCAAATAATTCCATTTACCATAAATTAAAATCACGGTACCCCCTGATCTCCTGACCTCTAACAAACAATGAGCCCCAACTTGATCCTCCCTCCCCTAAGGTTTCGATCAAAATTTTCCCGATATCTGGTAATTGACTGTTATTTTCTAACTTAGGAAGTGTAAATCATCCACAAATGAAATTTCAAAATTTTGTCCAACTTTAAGCAAGTTGCCATTAGAGCAGGATTTCTCAACAAGTCGTTGCAATGCGCCACATTTATGAGAAAATTGTAGGGGAAAGCGCCAAACTTGCCTATATTTTCAGTGTATTCCTATAATGTATTTATTTGTTTTAGAGAGTATCGAAGCACCAATCAGTACTTGTCAAAGTGCAACATTTGAATCCCTGCATTAGA
Source organism: Ophiothrix spiculata (assembly GCA_000969725.1). NCBI lineage: Eukaryota > Metazoa > Echinodermata > Ophiuroidea > Amphilepidida > Ophiotrichidae > Ophiothrix > Ophiothrix spiculata. Next base: position 174,965 of record JXSR01S009824.1, read on the forward strand.
GGATTTTTTTTCCTTTTGCAAATAGAAATATAGTCATAACAGTGCATGACAAATTATTTCATGTACCCCCCCGGGGGCACTGACCTAGAAAGGTGGTGCGGGTATTTGCGGCCCTCAAGACTTTCAAGCCTTGTCTGCCCCTCCCTAGACCCTCATTTCAAACTCAACCCTTAGTTCGCAAGCTCAATTTTCTAAAATTTTCAGTTCCCTAGCCTTATTTTTTGAAATTTGGTTCCCAAGACCCCCGTTTCAATAACAATTTAGGAAATGTTGGCTTCCAGAGCCCAAATTTAGCCTAAAAAAGTAGTTCTCAAGGGTCATTTTTTGGGTCACTTCAGTTCTCTAGACCCCCTTTTCGGAGCCGATCTTCTGCTCCCTAGACTAGGGTTTCAGATATCGGGGCCGCACACTCCTACCAAAACCAAAGTTGGGTACCCCCTCCTGCCTTGGATTCATCCTGGTTCATGGCCAAGATCAGCAGGTTGCTATCCCCTGAGGATTTTTTCCACTTACAACTCAAGTTTAAGACAATTTCACAGTGCCCTCCTTTCTGTGATACTTACAGCCTGACAGCCAAGATCAGCAGGTTGCTGTCCCCGGAGGATTTATTCCACTTACAACTCGTCATGTGAAAGCAAGAAAGTCGTATCTGCAATAGCTGCCTTATATGTCATAAATTTGGATTGTACACTGCATGACCTCCAGTCTTGGGTCAAGAACCACTGACATAAGACAGGAACATTTTGAGTTATTTTTCACAAGGTGTAAAATAAATATAACTTAGGGCAGCCATTGCAGATACGACTTTCTTGCACTCACATGATGAACTCAAGTTTAAGGCAATGCATTGCCTTAAACTTGAGTCACAAAATATGTCACAGTGCCCTCCTTTCTGCAATACTTACAGCCTGGCAGCCAAGCTCAGCAGGTGGCTGTCCACCAGAGACTCTCTTCATTTTGCAAATCGAGTTATAGTTGTAACCAGTGCACGGCAAATCATTCCATCTACCCTGTAAGAAATAATAATATCATGTTATAATAATAATAATAATGAGATTTATAGAGCGCCTTTTACTAAAGTAGGCAAGGTGCACGCTAAAGAATCAGAAAAAGGGAAAAACTACAGTTTAGGATACAGATGAGACTCCAAATGACTTTTAAAAGTAGAAATGTGCTCAAGACCACAGATGTTGACAGGCAATTCATTCAATAGGTAATGACCAGCAACTAGTTCAAGTTCAAGTTCAAGTTTATTTCCACGTTTCACAAGTTACAATCATATAATCATAAAACAATTCTCAATAATACATGAAAATTATATATACAATTTTTTTAACTTATCAGCTAAATCTTATACAAATGATATAAAACAAATTTAGTAGAATTTGAAATGACAATAATATTGTACAATATCAATTTGATCTACATAGTATTATAATAATTTGAATGCACTAGTAGGTCAGAATAAAATAGTAGGTGAGGATGAGAATTGAATATGTAGGCTATGCAAAAACTAAATTGAAACATGGTGGGGAGGCCAATAAACTCCTAAGAGCTTTTAGTCTGGCCCCACCTTAAGAAAAAAAAAATTGTAAAGGGAAATTGGATGACAAGGACATTACGGCACAAAACTATAGTACAGAACATGGAAGACAAGACAAGACAGGACGGACGAGATAATAAAATAGACAGACAAGAAATGCTTGTTAATCTGAAGGACTGTTTGAGAAGGCAACATTTTCAGGATCTACAATGAGATTCTGTTGGGACCCTAGAAAGGTTTTGTTTTTTTGTTTGTTTGATGCTGCTTATTAATTAAAATGATCTTAAGCAAAACTGACAGGGTACGATCACCATGTTGTTTATTGGAGCGAGGCACATGAAATTTGATGGATGAGCTGGAACGAAGAGCATAAGCGGTCTTGTATAACTGAAAATAAGAAGCGAGATACTGAGGGGAATTAAGATGAAAAGCTTTAAATGTGATGAGGAGAAGTTTGTATTCAATCCTCTGGGCAACAGGCAACCAATGAAGGGAATGGAGTAATGGAGAGGCACGAGCGTGTGTAGGTTGTCTCAAAATCAGAATCACAATCCATTCCTTTTAAGATTAAAATCCGCAATATAATGCTTTTCAGTAACACAATTTCCAATAAATAGTGTTCAAAAATTGTTCAAAACTTGGTGTTTTCAAAACCTGAAGAAGTAAATTATAATTCTAAGGGGTATGTTTTAGGTAAAACTGGACTAAATCCTTAGTTAGACCATTGTGGCGGTCTTAGTTAGTTCCATTCCAATGGTGGCATCATTCAGGCCCTACAGTAACCTAAATGTACTGCAGTTAATCAGCCCACATTTAAACCATTGTCATTTGGAACAACTCCAAAGTTATTGTACAAGTTTCCATTAGAATATTAGCAGTAAGTTCCCAATCCAAGGGAACTCAATGCATGCTGCACTTTAGCACCTGCAGGAATCAAACTTTGGACCTTATGACAACCATGTAAGCAAACTACAGCTATACAGATTTTTATTTTTAGACATACTATATATATTTATGTGAATTATGTTTCCCTTTTGTACTGCATCATTAAACTTAAGCAAAATGCACAAGACTACAAATTTACAGTTGAGTCATGAAAAGGTTGATTTGAGTAATTTTGGGGATTTTTGTGACTCAAATCTTTTGAGTCACTGTACAATTTTAATTTGGAAAACTGAAAAAAAACACATCCGAGTCATTTCCTTTCATGATTTGTGTTACTCTAGTCTGCCCAACTATAAGCATTTCACAAACACTTAAATTCAACCAACTAATTGCCATAAATAGGTGCTTAAATGAATTGGCTTCAACATAAACCAGTGTGGCATCAAGCGTCAGCTACAAAACCTGCAAACCGAAAAACTTAATTCGCAAAAAGACAATAGCACTTTCCACAATCTACGAGAGGGTATCAAAAAGTTTTGAGATAGGGAAGGAGCCATATTAATGAAATTTTGTCAGGATAGTCACTCATCCTTATGTACATTATGGGGCAAAAATGATATCAAAGGCGTTTGTAGTTTTTATACAGGTGGCGATAGATGTCAACAACCTGCCTCCGTTAACCAGATAAACTGCATGGAGAAATCTAAGATACATTGTGTGATTAACTTCCTGCATTTGAAGGGTTTTAGTGCAGTAATTCAATGATGGCACGCCCAAAGTTTGAATGCTTGATACCAAAGTATAGGTAAGGATCTCCTCTTCCCATTGATACCAAAATTATGGAAATCGGTCGACAAATGACGTCATTATGGCATAATAAATCATACTCTACCTCAAAATGTTGATTTTTAGTGAAATACAATGTTGATTTTTAGGCTAAAAGAGGACCTCTACAAAGTAGGCATGTGGACATTCAGTTTTAAATGGGAGAAATGTCTTACTTTGCACAGTGGCTATGGAAAGATGACTTGAGGGTCACATAATAAAAATTATGTTCCTGGATCTATTTCTTCTTGGTGATCTTTAAAACTTTTTGATACCCCCTTGTATACTTACATCATTCTGGTACATTTCCACACAGTCTTCGACACCTGCATTATTAGGCTCATAGTAGGCCCAATTAGTAAATGTCACCTTGCTGTTGTCTGTCCACTCATAGTACCTCTCTGTTGTCAAGTCATTCAGTCCGATCCAGGCTCGGCTAACTTGTGGTGCAACTATCAAAGAAACATAAGATATATATAATTAGAGAATACAGATCCAATTACTGTAAACGGGAATATTTTCGCGAGCAGAATTTTTCGCAAAACCAGACAATCACGCCCTTTTCGCGCGTGTTAAATTAGCGTTTTGATGCTTCATTACATAGACCTGCACATAAAATAAATGTATTTGTGGGGTGTTATATTCATGGTTAGATGCTGATTCGTGAAATTTGTGAAAATTAAACCCTCGCGAAAATAACCCCCTTTTGCCTGTCATATATCGTTTCATAATGGGTTGATGTACACACTGTTCAATAGCTCTTACTGTGAAGGTTTACAGAGACCACAATTCCTAATGTTGACACTTTAGTGAAACCACAGGTCAAACATATTTTAAACAAAACCCGTATTCATGATTTTCAGAAATAAAAATAAGCCAAACCCTGAATATATCCTGTATTCTGTGACTCATACACAACCACTATATATTGCTCATTATTAATTGAATTAAAAATGTGTTCGTGCGTCGTTTAAGTTGCTGTGGAAGAGTTCATCGCATGTGGAATGCAGAGTTTACGCATTGGTCGTGACGCAAGCATACACATCTAGATCAATACGTGCACACCCAACTATGCGCGCAGTATGGCTGTGACTTGGGGTTTTCCATGTTTTGTTAATAAAGCTTTTATGATTAAAATTTTGTTTTTGATGGTATGTTTACCAACGAAATTACAGAATTCGTGTACACTTGAAAGGATAAAATCGTTGCCCCCTGCTTATTCTCACAAAATACAGGAAATATCTAGGGTCTGATGTCATATTCCATTCGGCCTGTCGGCCTCATGGAATATGACACCAGACCCTAGATATTTGCCCGTATTTCGTGAACAAGCAGAGGGTAACTAATAAGATATCTCCATGACCTAATACCCTAGTAGAAGACTACAGCTACTTGTTGAGTTCTATACTACCTCTTTCTCTTAAATCTTGAGTGCACCAAGGGAAAAAATTATTATTTTGTCCCCCCCCCCAAAAAAAAAAAAAA